>ML791503.1:32982-51631 GCA_009831015.1 Picea engelmannii | reverse complement strand
GTCTACTCTTGTTCCTTTGAAGAGATTGCCAACTAAAGTTTTGAATTTTGATAGTTGCGGTTGATTCTGCCTAGCTGGATGAAGATAAATCGGTGGAAATTTTTACAGTGAATCTCTGCATTAAACAACAATCCTGAAGTCGACCAATCATTTGGAGTGACCACTGAATATGAATTTCACGACTTCCTTGGCATTTGGTGATTGATGCTAGTTCGATTCGATAGCTGGAAGAGTTATTGGGAATCTGGACATCAAAAAATTAATTTTACTGTCAATGCTGGGCGCAAGACATTTCAAACCTTGCAGCTGAAAATGACCAAGGACATGCGAAATTTGATTTTCCCTCTGATGCATGGTTGTTCTTCATGGCCCTTATATCACACCTTCATAACCTCTGCAACACAAAGATCACCGTGGGCACACCTTCCCAATGTATCTATAGCATTGCTCCTTGCCATCCGTGTGCGAATACGATTACTAGGTTTATAATTGACAAACATAACCCTACCCATCGACGCGATGAGTGTGATTGGAACCATGATTTCGGGCTTCGGGCTTCGGAGGAAGTGGCATATTGACATTCTTCAGACGATGGTCAAAATCCACAAATAGCGTGGTTTAAATTTTGTGTGGGTGCTCTTCATGGTGTTTCGTGCATGCAACATGTGCTACCATCAATAACATGACAAATTCTTTCATTTGCAGAGACATCCCGAAAAAAGAATTCAACAAGAGAATGAAATTGGGACAAATATACGGCCACATAGAAGCCTATAATATAAGAGGTATTCGGTGATTTATTGTTGCTTGCACTCAGGAGGCTGCTCTCCAGCTGGTCCACTTCTTTGAGCAATGTTTCCTTTCTTGGGTGCAGGTTGACGTGGCTTTCTTGTTGGCTTTTCATCTTCTTCTTCATCCTCATCCTCATCATCTTCTTCTTCTTCATCCTCATCTTCATCTTCATTCCCATCTTCCTCGTCCTCATCATCTTCTTCATCAACATCCTCCAAGTCATCCAGTAGGAAAGCCTCTCCAGTAAACCATGACACAACATGTGGAATTATTTTATCCTTGATAGTTGAACCAATGTCATAGTCCTCCTCCATCAGATCCTGAAGGTTCTGAGCAGTTTCTTCATCGAGTTCTTCGTCATCTTCTGGAACTTGTGGTGGACTAAATAAATTGAAGAAGCTTTCACATTGTTTTGTTTTTGTCACGGGCTTTGCATTTTTGGCTCCTTTCTTTGGCTTCTTCTTCATAAGCTTTTGTGTCACATTTTTTCCCGGATACTAGTCATTCTCTGTCCCTATTGCCCGCTATAAAATGGGTTCGTTATCATCAATCATGTGGTAGGTCTTTGTCAACACAGAATTCTTGAAAAAAGGATTCGTGTCAAAGTAAAAATCAATCTTGAAACCCTTGGGGTTATCAATTCTGCACCACTTAATATCCTTTAGATACTTCAGAGCACCTTCATCACGGTCTGTTATCTGTACTGAAAGCACTTCGTTGGTCTTCATTGCATTGAGCCAAAACTAGGGAACTCCTTTCTCTTCTTCTTTGTTCTCATCAGTTGTAGTATTATTCTCAGGATCGTCCTTTCTTTCAACATCAATGATACCATTTACAATTTCAAATTTCTTTGAATATAGTGGATCATACAACTTCTGATATTTAGCTTCCAACGCTGCTCTTTCCTCGAAGAATTTTGCTTCAAGTTCATCATGATTGCTCTGAGGTTCTTGCAATGCTGATACTCGGTCTTTTACAGTGGGAGAAAGAGAATCAAGAAAACCTGACTGCTGTCCAGCAAGGTGTTGCAACTTATCCTTTAAAGCATTGACCAAACCAGCACGGTCCTCAGCACTTAGAGCTACAAAGACAGTGGGCAGGGTGGAGCCGAGATCGGCCATGTTGTAGGGTGCGAGCTGTTCTTCGGAGCCTCCAAAAGGAAATGACACTTTTCCAAAGCTCAAGAGGTAGCGGAGGCAAAGTTCAAATATTCTAAAAGCAGCTAAACGAAGTAGTCATGTGACTTTCATCATTCAAATCTTTGTGGTTGAAAACAAGTAGAAATAAATTCTACACCATTTTCTTGCCTTTGTGGAAAGAATGACATATTAGAAGCATCTTCATATTGCAAGTGTTATTGTGCCACATTTAAAATAGAGATGTTACACTTATAGTGAGAGACCTAGAACACGAACTTTCTTCCAAAAAGGCCCTACAATGTCTTCAACAATATGATGCAAGTTGGAGGTAATTTGGAGTTGAGATCCCTAGTTGATTACTAAGCTCGATGCGATCCTCAAACACATTTTGGACAAAGACATTGAGTAGAACAATTTCCAACATCTGTTACAACAATTTACAAGAGCTATCAAAGTCTCCTCTTCCTTTTCGTCACTCACCTTCTAGGCCTAGGATCAGGCATTCCCTTCTTTGCTATACAGTCCCTTAGGAAATCCATCTTGCCTAGCCAAGGTGTTCTTGCACAAGAATATTTCTAGGGACATAGGGTTCTCATGTCACAACAATATCCCTTTCCATGCTTTCCAGCTTGCATATCCAACATCTCATATGTATTACATGTATACAATCATCATGAGACATCATTATAATCATTTTCAATCATAAATTTCAATCTGTTTTATACAGGAAAACAAAATTTTCCCAAGCATGCAATTTCTGCTCATAATCTTTTGCTCTGCAGCTGTAGATATCAATCTTACTTATGGTATTACATCCTTTCCATATTCAAGTTCATCCTACCTGCAATTTTCTCGAACTACATTCATCCAAAACAATTCGTCAGTAATTTATTAAATTATAATTCCCTAAACTGTTTTATATAGGAAAAATAAAATTTCAAAACATGAGCTTATGTTCATAATAATTGGTTCTTGCATCAATAGGCATTGGTCTTCTTTATGGGCTTACAAAAATACCATATCCAAGTCCCTTTCTTCTTGCAATTTCAACATTCCTTAGCCAAGCAAATTGTCAGTATCTCATGTACAAGATATATATATTTTCATGGTAACAATTCAAAACAAAATCACAAAGTGATATCAGAATTGTTTACAACTAAAATTCAATCACTTCTATTAATCCAACTATCAATTGGAATGAACTCATCATTACATACACATGTCTTATCAGCTAATATTTTCTTTCTTTTATCCAAAAATATCTTTATCACTATGTCCCCTCAATAGTGCTTTTCTGTAATTTATCATTATGTAGCTTCTTTAACCTGCAAATTTCTTGTTGTAATATCTAACAGTTCCTGAAGGGTTTTCAACTTCATGAGTTAGAAATACTCACATCATTTCAACTGTTAGCATAATCATTTCTATGTTATATAATATATACATGCATTCGCCTAATGCATTCAATGAATCTTGTATTATCACTTGTAACATTTTTAATAGCTCCAATGTTCTTGGAATTGTAACAACAACAATCCAATCACCTTAAGCTAGTATTTATATTAAATATAATGCAGCTATCCATCATTATGTATTCTTAACACCACAAGCTTTTCATAATGCAACAATTAATTATTAAATAAAATAACAATCGATGTACCAATACCGATGGCCACATTTACACAATGCATCCATGTGTTGACTACATAATACCACATAACTATGTCATGCATTCACCAAGGTGAGTTGGAAGGTCTAGCCAATGCCTCAATACATCATCCATGAACTTCCTACTGCTTGCTTGACTATTTGGATACCTTCCTTTTCAACCCAAACACAACACTAAGAATATAATTCTTAAGTTCTCTTCAGTGTCAGGAAAGAGGTTGCATTCCAAACATAAACTATACAGTAGATATGATTGAGCACTCACCTATAGCCCTTCCATATCCAACCATATTATGGTCTCACACATGACTAGTTCTATGGATATTCATTGTTATAGAAGTAGTATGTCTCCTAAATTAACCCGATTATGATCCCATAACCAATCATAACATAATATGCAACCAACATTTTATCTAAATGCATTCTAGCATCAACAACATTTGCATACTCTAGGCCTTTTTCCTTTACATATCAATTTAAATATTGAAAATTAATTGAGGGAATTCTTACCTCAATCCCCTTCAACATGTATGCATCAATAGAAATTAAATGCATACCTTCCTGGTTTTTATCAACCTACTTGTTGCTATCTGACCAACTGATATTTGTAGAAGCTCACAAACTTCCTCCTTCATCATTCTGATCACCATTCCTTCCACCCTCATGGGTCTTCACCTAGATGGAAATCATAAGAAACAACAACATCCACATATTTAACCATGCTATATCATTTTTCTTGAAAACATAATCCATCATTAGTCATACTCAAACATTATTTCATAATAATAGACTATTCTAAGTTCACAAGCATGTTATATGCATATCCAATCATGTGCAATTACACATCCATATGCACCAATCATTTACAGTCATCATGCCTACTAATGCATATGCATTTTAACTTCATTGTATGCCTCATGCACTCTAGTTCATTTCTATTTTAATTCACTTATTTATTTATCTATTTATGTTATAGCTGGTTGTCCTTGAACTCCTTCAGATCCTTGCTACATTGTGTGATTCCATTCAGCTCATCTGCACTATGGTTCCCTGGTCTGAACACTTTCCAGCCAAGTTCCACTTGGCCATTCTGCAATCCAACCAATGTGTTCTATTTTCAGCAGCCTCTCATAGGCAGTCATATCCAACTTTACCTTTATGAAACATTCCAACACCCTAGAATGAAGTAGCTCAAACATTCCATCACTCTACTACAACGTTCTTGAATCAAATACTATTACTCCTAGTTGTTCATTAGGTTACCTCATTAACCTTTCCCTGTGAAACCATACCTTTCACACTTAATACCATTCCCAATGGAAGTCTATTTTCACTTAATGATACTTTTCAACTGAGAGGGCATTCCCAATTCTCTGCATTGGCATCCCACTTTTCATTGTGAACTCTGATATCAGGAGTGGATCTCTTTCACACTTAAGCCTTGCAACTATCTACACCTTTCCTCCTTCAAGGATAGGCAATCATACTTTTCCTTTTATTCCCATCCATGACATATTTAACCTGCTAGCTTCATATCCTATGTGAGGGTTCTTTCTTTTGTAGTACCTACAATTTATTCAGATCCTGTAGTCATTGACTAATACTTTTGTTCCACTATTCTTGAGTTCTTTGTCCACCTTCATTAATTTCTTTGTATCTCTTGATTGCCTCATCCAACTCTTGTAAGATCTGTCATGCTTCCATGACCCTAAAATATGATCCTAGACAAGAATTGATCTGATTATACCTTTGATCTTGGAAAAATATTCAAGCAATCATTTGGTTAGAATTATACATATCATACAAAATTGTTGATTAAATTTACAGGTACCTTTTCTATTTAATTCATGAAAAAAATTATATCAATATTCATAGTTTAACAGTCCCTTTTTATTTTCCTCTAAATCATCTTAATCAAATCTCCAATGACTGTACTCTTTCCCCAATCAGATATCTGAGCTGAAAGTTAGGGATCCCTGAAAAACCACTTTCAACCTCCTTAGCTGATACCGAAAATCGAAAGCTGCAAAGGCACTTGCTTCAAAACAATTTTCACGTGACCACGGCTTGAAATCATGGGCTTAATCACCCTTTAGCTCCATGCTCTATGTTTTTATACACAATATCTTGCGCCAAAACCAATTATGAGGGCTAGTTTACTTCCAGGCCCTTTTTACCTTAGCATGGGACCGACTCTAGGACCAAGTCCTTCGGTTCGGCCTTCGACTGTTTCCCCTGAAAATTTTTGTTTTCCCCTAGAGTTACACTTCGTCGAAGCCTTTAATAAATCCAATAGAAAAAAACTAACGGTTGAGTTTAATCTCCCACAAAATGGGCAGTCCCGCCCCCATCTGGAGGCTTCAACAAGATTGACGGTTGCGACTTAATCATGCGTTGAGACAAATGACTCTTAACTAATTCATAAATTTGACGCACCAGGGCTCTGGGATATTTCCATTCCCGAGTCTTGCACTTCCCTGAAGTGAAAATCCTCTGAATTACTTACCTCTACTCCCTCTGCTTGATCCAATGGTTGAGAGAGGTCCCGAAGGGATCTCAAATCAACGATTTGCATGCCTTGGCGACTTCAGGCTTCGACACTTTTCACTGACAAAAACTTGGACATCCCCAGAGTCACATACTCTCGGAGAGGACACGACATGCTGATGTCGCCTAGGGTGACGTGGACTTGTGGCACGCGTGCCACATGTCACTAGAAAATGAATAGATAGAGGTCCAAAAGGTACTAAAGCCAGGTGACATGTGCCCCCACAAGGAACCCTTGCCATGTGGCATAAGCCACATCATCAATCAAATCCGAGACTCCAGGCATAGGAATTTTACTAAGTCCAACCCATGTTATCTCCCGGATAGCTGAATGCCAAAATAAATTGACGGCTCACACTCCTCCCACAGCCAGCGACTGTGGTTAACTTTGGGCTTCGGGATTTAGGGAATATCACTCCAAACAACCCCCATAATCCCAAACTACCGAAATCTGAATTGGAGAGGTTCTAAAGCTCTGAAACTTCGCTACCCTTCTACCACTGCTAGATCCGATGACCCACAACACTCCCGAAGTCCTTCCCTCGATCTAACGGTCGACGAAAATTCTGGGACTTCGACGCTCTGGGGCTCCAGGTTGTAGTAGTTCAACAAGGTTTAAAACTCTTGGAGTGAAAACTCCCGATGTGGTTAACATCGAGTGACCACGATCAACGATGGATATTCCCCCACACGTCCTATCAGATTAGATGACTGATGGGACTTAGTGACTCCAGCCTTCGGCAGTTCAGGATTTTCCTACCTTCCATGATCACCTCAATCAATGGATGACAATGAATCAATGGTTGATTATCAATCAGCCTTACCTTTCACGCTTGGCCTCAATCAATGTCTAGCAATTAACAATCTAGATCTCATGGCTGGGAATTAACCTTACTCTAACCTCCGGTTTCACCTTCATTAGACGACCCTTATTTTCCTTCCCTCCGATCCAATGATCCAGATCTCTCTTGATCCCATGGTGGCGATTGATCCCGAATTTGAAAGGAATGGTCATGATCGTTCTGTAATATAAAAGATAAAAACATATGCAGAACATAAATAAAATGCTAGAAATGGCAGAATAACAACAATATAACCAGAACAATCACCACAATAACACTGAAATGATATAAGAATAACAACAAAAATATCACTTTGATTCTGAGAGAAATGTTCACAAGCCTCTTTGAGGGGGAAACCTCCAGACAAGCAGAGCTCTATTACAATAATATCCAAGCTAGGGCTCTCATACCCTCGACTCCTATTTATAATAGATATGTCTATCAAAAGAAGTATCTAGAGGAAGATCCTTCTAGAAGCTGAAGCTTCTATTAGGTCTTCTTACATTCAACTTATTATATTTTATTGCAAGGCCTTATTAATATTGACCTTTATTACATCTGAATATATTGTTCTACCTATGTGCGGGTTAGGACCCTAACATGTCCTCCCCCTTAAAAACAACCTTGTCCTCAAGGCTTGAGATGTGGAAATTGTTGTAGAATGGTAGCTGGTTCCCAAGTGGCATCTGCTGGAGTTGTATCTTTCCACTAGACTAACACTTCCTTTATGGTTCTCTAATGCAGGCGACACTCACACTAGTCCAAAAATGCTTGTGGCTGTAGCCAAATGGATCCTTCCTCGACTAACTTGGGAAGGTTGGTTTGAATTTGGCACTTAGTTCCAATCACATTCTTTAAGCATGAAACATGAAAAACATGATGTAGCTTCGAATGACTGGGAAAATCTAACTGATAGGCCACTTGTCCCACACGCTTGAGAATGG
This sequence comes from Picea engelmannii, assembly GCA_009831015.1. NCBI lineage: Eukaryota > Viridiplantae > Streptophyta > Pinopsida > Pinales > Pinaceae > Picea > Picea engelmannii. The sequence continues at coordinate 43,699 of ML791503.1, read as the reverse complement.
TATAAGGAACATAAAATTTGGGTGCTAGCTTCTGAAAATGCTCGGCTTGGAGGGAATTTTTCTTGTAAGGTTGCATTCGAAGAAACACATGATCCCCTTCTACAAATTGACGTTCAAAGTGACCTTGATATGCTTGTTGTTTCATGCGATTCTATGCCATGACCAAATTCTCTCTGAGGGTATGGAGAATAGTCTCTCGAACTGTAAGTGTTTGGTCAACCGTCTGGACCTTCGAGACACCAAGTAAATATGATAGAACTGAAGGTGGCTTCTGTCCATATACCGCTTCAAAAGGAGTCATGCGTGTAGTTGTGTGGTACAAAGTGTTGTATCACCATTCAGCTAGGGGTAACCATTGAGCCCACAGATTTTGATTTTCCAAGGAAAAACACCTCAAATATGTTTCCAAACACTTGTTGACAACTTTCGTTTGACCATCAGTCCGGGGATGATAAGCTGTGTTGAGATGCAATTGAGTGCCTTGTAGCTTGAACAGTTCTTGCCAAAAATTACTTGTGAAACTTGGGCCGCGATCAGAAACAATAGAGTGTGACATGCCATTAAGCTTTAAGACCTGATCCATGAAACTTTGAGCCACCATGGATGCTATAAACAGGTTTTCAAGAGAGAAGAAATGAGCATACTTGGAAAGGTGATCAACAACCACCATAATGAATGATTTATTTCCCGATTTGGGTAAGCATATAATAAAATCAATAGAGATATCCCTCCAAATAGTAGGTGGAATCAGAAGCGGTTGTAGTGTGCCTAGATATTTGACTGTTTCTCCCTTGTTGCGTTGACACACATCACATTCCATGACAAAATTATGAATGTCATGTTTCATACAATCCCAGAAAAATGAACGTTTGACCTTGTCATACGTTTTGGTGAACCCGGAGTGCCCCGCTGTGGGTGTAGCATGAAGCTCATAAAGTACCATGGATTTAAGCTTTGATTGTTTACTTAAATACAAATGGCCTTTGTATTGAATCTCATCATGGAGCCAAGAGTACCCTGGGGAAGCTGGAGCATTGGACTGCAATTGTTGGATCAGATGCGAACTTTTAGGATCTTGTAGCCATTCCTAGCGAATGATTTGGAGCTAATATGGGACAATGAAGGAAAGATAAAAAATGTATCCTTCATCTTCATATTTTTGGGAAAGTGCATCCGCAACCACATTGTCTTTTCCTTTCTAGAAAATGATCTCATAATCATATCCAAAGATCTTAGTCACCCATTTTTGTTTCTCCGGGGAGGAAATGCGTTGTTCCAGAAAATACTTGAGGCTTTGATGGTCTATCTTAATTTGGAAGCGTTGCCCCAATAGACAAGGGAACCACAGATAAACGAAATGCAGAATGGCCAACTTTTCCTTTTCATAGATTGATTTGCCCCGATTTCTTTTAGATAGTTGCTTGTTGGTAAAGGCCAAAGGCCAGCCCTCTTGCATAAGGACAACACCAATTCCTTTCCCTAAAGCATCACATTCCAAGACAAAGGTCTTTGTGAAATCAAGAAGGGCCAGGACTGGAGTGGTGCACATGGCCATCTTCAAGGTTTGAAAATCTTGAGCATCAGCTGGAGTTCAAGTGAAAGAGTTATTTTTTAGGAGAGCAGTGAGAGGTGCTGCAACCTTTCCATAATTCTTAACAAACTTGCGATAATAACCTGTTAAGCCCAAAAATCCACGCAAGCTTTTGAGAGTCTTTGGGCGAGGCCAGTCTTGCCTTCCTTGCCAACCAGATGACCCAAGTACTCTACTTTTGAGGCGCCAAAAGAAATTTTAGACTGTTTCAGAAAAAGATGGTGCCGAGAGAGTAGATGGAGAACTTGATCCACATGAGAAAGATGGTCTGTCTAGGTTTTTCTATAGATGAGGATATCATCAAAGAAAACTAAGACAAAATGACAGAGAAAAGGATAGAAGACATGATTCATGAGGCTTTGAAAGGTGGAGGGGACATTACACAAGACAAAGGGCATGACCAAAAACTCATAGTGCCTCTCATGAGTTCTAAAGGCATTCTTGGGAATGTATGCCTCTTTCATATGTATCTGGTGGTAGCCCAAATGAAGATCAAGTTTAGTAAAGAATTGGGCACCACTCAATTCATCCAAGAGGTCATCAATGACAAGAATGGGAAATTTGTCTTTAATGGTAAGGTTGTCGAGGGCACAAAAGTCAGGACACATTCGCTAAGAACCTTCTTTCTTCAAGACCATGACCACAGGATAAGAGTAGGGGCTCGTATTAGGGCGGATAACGCCTGCATTAAGGAGTTCCTGGACCATTTTCTCAATTTCATTTTTTTGGGAAAAGGGGTGATGATACAGACAAATATTGGGAGGAAGGCTTCCGGGTACAAGGGGAATGGAATGATCATGAACACCAAAAGAAGGAGAGAGTCCCTAGGGAGTGGAAAATACCACTTGATGTTTAGAAATGATGACTTGGAGGTCTTGCGGCACTGAGGGTGTCTCTGTTGCTTGTATGGCATGGAGTCGGGCAATAACACCAGAATGACCTTTTTTGAGCATCTTTTCCATGCGATGGGAACTAATGATATCAGGTGAACCCGTGGTGATGCCTTGGAACTTATATTGGTGGCCCTCTTGATCAAATTGCATGGTTAATTAATTAAAATCCATGAGAATGGGACCCAAAGTCCTTAGCCAGTCCGCACCCAACACAATGTCACAAGCGCCCATGTCGATAGCAAACATATGAGATTTCAGGTGGTAGTCACCAATTTGGAGACACACATTTTCACAATGCCCTCCACATTTCATGGAGCCACCATTGGCAATCATGATTTGGAAATTATTGATGACATGGATGTAGTAATGAGTTTCTTGGGAAATGTGACAATGAATAAAATTATGGGTGCTTCCACTATCAACCAAAATGATAACCTTTCGATGCTTGATGTAACCGATTAACTTGAGGGTTTGGGGAGTGGAGAATCTAGTGAGAGAATTGAGGGAAATGACTGGTTCTACTTAAGGAGGGTCTGAGGGAGGGGTTATGTCAGTGGTTTCAGGTGACTCAGACACAATGGGAGTTTCAACATCCTCTTCCATAATATCCTCGAAGATGGCCATAAAAATATTTTGTTCCTTACACTTGTGGCCCGAGAAATATTTGTCATCACAATTATAATAAAGGCCTTTGAGTTGGTGTTCAACCATTTCATCCCTGGTCAATTTTTGGATCTTTAGTGGAGCAGAGGGAGTAGTGGGATTTATTGGTTTAGTGTGTGGGATAAAGGAGGGTTTCCGGTTTTGAGAGGATACAACCTATTGTGCTTGTTTAGCTCTTTTAGTAGCCTCCACCCAACTCTGAGGCTGAGCCATGAGGACATGGGCCCGAATCTCATCCTTGAGGCCACTGATAAAACACTCTCGGAAAAAGGCATTAGACATGCCCTCTGTCTGAATATCCAGGTGCTCAAAGGCAGCTATAAAGTCTTCCACTATTCCTGATTGTTTGAACTTTGTCAAATGGACCAAATGGTCGGTGTCAGTGTCAAAGCGTTCATAAAGCTCTGCCATAAAGTGTGTCCAAGCAATATAACCTTGACGGAAAGTTTTTCTCCATTGCCACCATTGCCAATGTTCTTGATGTAGATGGAGAACACCATACCAGAGTTTGGCCAAGTCATCGGTAATTTCATATAAAGAGAAATAATGTTCCATTTGGGTTACCCAACCAGTGGGGTTCAAGCCATCAAATTTGGTCACATCCACCAGCGGAAGGCATAGGTCACGTTGAAAGTGATGGTGTTGAAAGTTATGGGAATGAGAGGAATGTTTAGCTTCAATATGTGGAGGTGAGTCATAGGAAGGGTTATCTATAGGGATATGAAGCTTGGTGCAGAGTGTCGAAAAGACAGATTCAAGATGGGTGGTAAGGTCTTGTTTGATTTCATCCATTGAGGATTGCATGGTTGTATTAATGGCGACAACATTGGCACTGAGTTGTTTCACTTCTTGTTGGGTCTCAGTGAGACTAGATTGCAAGGTATTGAAGCGAGCTTCCAAGTCTTGGCTATGAGTATGGGCCATGAGGACGAGGGAACCAAAAAGGGGTAGGTGGGGTCAAAAAGTTTGCCGAAAAATGATATGTATGAGTGTGATAAGGGTGAAGAGATGAATCCAATGGAATAGGTCTCAAATAAAGGTGAAAATTTTTTCCAGACTTTTTTTTTTTTTTTATGACACCTGAGGAGTTATACTCCGGTCTGAAGAATACTACAGTGATGAAATGCCCAAATGTTGAACCAGGAAGAAATGTGTAGTGATTTGGCAACATGAACACAGTTGCGCGATAATAGATCTGTTCTGTTTTAATTTGTTTATGTTTCTGTCCCCAAGGGTTAGGTATTCAAGGGTTCTATAGACAAGGTTTTGCCCTATGCTATAGCTCTCTGATATACAGGCGGGGTCCAACAGTAGTACTCAACCCAATATCTCAGGGAACTAACTAAGGAGGCTAGACTGTACCCTTAGCCATACTACCCGACTACCCAGGTACTAGAGAATATCTTCCTGAGTGTTGTTCTCGGTGGCACTATAGTAGCCACGCGACTGATCGGTTTATCTAAAGAGGGCTTCAGGTAATCTAGGTCGATTCGTACATAGGTGCTATCTGATGCGCTACCACTCGAAAGGGTACCAACAAGGGTTACAAGGATGGCCAACAGATGTGCGCTTAAGTACCACTTGTATTCCCTGGATGTATGAATCCCTGAACCACAGGTTTATCCGTGTAACGACAGATCTATATGGATTAAAGAAGTCGGAATACGTCTCTACCTTGAAAAAAATTTACCCACAATTTCTGCCAAGGAAAGTGCTCTAATACCACTTGTAATATACTAGATATAAAAAGTATGCAGAACAGAGATAAAATGCTAGAAATGGTAGAATAACAACAATATAACCAGAACAATCACCACAATAAAACTGAAATGATATAAGAATAACAACATAAATAGCACTTTGATTCTGAGAGCAATGTTCATGGGCCTCTTCAAGGGGGCAACCTCCAGGTGAGCAGAGCTCTATTAAAATAATATCCAAGCTAGGGTTCTCATACCCTCGACTCCTATTTATACTAAATATGTCTATCAAAAGAAGCATCTAGAAGAAGATCCTTCTAGAAGCAGAAGCTTCTATTAGGTCTTCTTACATTTGACTTATTCTATTTTATTGCAAGGCCTTATTAATATTGACCTTTATTACATCCRAATATATTGTTCTACCTATGTGCGGGTTAGGACCCTAACACGTTCGATCCATTACAAAKTATTTCTGACGTTCTAGCTTCTGTGTGGAATCTGCAACGCCATTCCTCCTGATCTTTTCGACTTCAAGGTCATAAATCTATCTCAACCACGAKAYTCTAACCAATAGATCTGGCCCATACMGACCCGGTGTTTCAACCATTAKCTCTGATACCATTTTGTAAYGTACCCARCCACCCATAGGTCGGGCTACACCACTTAATCGAGCGACAACACACCCAACCACCCATAGGCGAGGCACACTGCAATTTAGGGACTCACTTCACAGTGACTTATCTCAATTCGAAACACTTCTAAGTTAATTAAGAGACATGAAAATCACATGCATAAGACAAGATCTCTTCTACAACATAAAGCAGTAACAAACGTGCCATGCACAAAAAATAACCAGTAGGCAGGCACATTAAAAAAAATACATATCTAAGAGATTATTAAATACACAACAAAATTAAAAATTATATAGAAAACACAGAGAGAATTTATCTTTGAAAGTAAACGTCCACCAACTGGATGCATACCAAGGACGTTCCTCCCAACCATAAACACTATTGTTCTTTTACTCTCAACAACAGGTCACCCTCGAGCGAGGGCTATGAATCCACATGGATGGGTCCTGGGCCAAATCTAAAAACACACAATAGTTAGCTAACTAACTCTTAAGTTTTCCAACCTCACAACAAATCCTAATTTCCATCTCTCTTCCTGTAACGTCCCCATCCATCAACCCCATGACTGGGCCAACGCTACTACGTGGAAAACACTCCTGTAACATATTATGCATTCTAATGAAATTAAAATTCTTAATTACAGTTAAACATAGAATTACTGCTATCATTTCATAATTAAGGAAAATAACAATAATTCATATACACCACGAAATACGTGATAAACATTTCAAGAATCACAGGTATGCAATTTGATTAATTACACAATTACAAAACATAGTGACACTTATCTTTCAAACTGTCATATGCCACCAACTGCGTGCAGACCTTCCACAAACCTACCAGCCTTAGACCGCGGTGCTTATTACTCTTAGCAGTACGTCACCCCCGAGCTGGGACTAAGCTACACCGGGCAAGGAATCCTAGGTTGGGAAGGGTTTACAGGAAGACACATATTAAAAGAGCGAGGATTCTCTCCCAGAAGCCACTTATGCCTACTTCTCATAGACTCTCCTTCCCCACATGCCTATCCCACCCCAAGAGTATACACCTTCATTGTTGCCTAGACAGTCTTTCGGCTGCTAACCTCCCTTGCCCTGGGATTCAGCAACAGACCGGACCGAAAATCTATGAGCTCTGAGGCAACTACAGGGCCCCTTCCAGGAACTCTCTCCTTCCTCTGCACACTCTCTCACCCAGAGAGAGTCGCTCATAGACCTGTCCCCCTGTTGATTCCACTACAACTACCCCTCTCACCTAGAGACAGTGCTGTACACAGGTCACACACCCACGACATAGAGAATAAAAAAAAACCTCATGGTTTCCTAGAAGACAACAACCCAACCATTTAGCTCCAATTCGGATTGGCAAGGTGGATAAATGGATCATAGGAAACACAGTAGTCACGGCTCAACCCACGGGGTTTACCATGGTTTTTAGATGTACGGTCACCCTGCTATCCAACACAGAGGTCACACCGCTCTTCTCGATAGAGGAAATATAGAATGAGGAGTGAACCCCCTCCAAGACTGACTTCTGCAGTTCTTAACTGCATGTGTGTGGGCCGACACATGTCTCCCATGAAGCTGCATGCACTCCATCAGTTGGCGTGCGCTTTGGGTACATGTTTCCCCTTCCAGGGATTTAGGATAAAGATGTTGGCATGTTTTACAGGTAGTGTATGCTTTTCATTGATGGCAAGTACAACAACGATGATGGCTTGAGTATAGGAAGGATGTGCCAGGCGGGCTCAATAAGTCTTTTGGGAAGATGATGCAAAGCAAGCTCAACAAGATCAGAGTATGCAGTGATGGATCTCATTGAGATTTCTCGATGAACGTCAGATCCAAGCCAGAGGTATGACCGGTGTTAGATCTAGGAGAACCTGCATGCTCTTTAATGAGAAAGGTGACATGCGAAACCCTGAAAAATCCAAAACAGGCACCTCAACGAAGAATCCATTTCGGAGTTTCGGTTACCGGGAGATGGAGAAGTCAAGAGTTGAGACTCTCCAACACAGGAGTCCCGAAGTCGTGAAATGCGAAACCCTGAAATCAAGAAATAGGCACACCAGTCGAAGTATTGAATACCAGGATTTCGGTTACCGGGAGATGGAGAAGTCAAGAGTCGAGAACTCTCCAACACAGGAGTCCTAAAGTCACGAAATGCAAAACCCCGAAATCGCGAAACATGCACACCACTCGAAGTATTGAATACCGGGATTTCGGCTATCGAGAGATGGAGATATTAGAGACTCTCCTCAACAGGAGTCCCAAAATCGAGAAATGCGAAATGGCGAAATGATCTGAGCCGTTGGTTCGAGGAGATCGTGGACTGTTGATTCGACTCCATTTCTAAGTATTGGATACCGGGATTTCGGATACCAGGAGATGGAAATGACAAAGACACTCATCACAGGAGTTCTGAAATCGGGAAACTCGAAGTCACGAAATGTCACAGACTCCATACCGGAGTTTCAGATACCAGGAGTAGGAGGAGTCAAACGTGAAGACTCTTCATCACAGGAGTCCTGAAATCACGAAACCCGAAGTCGCAAAATGTCATAGACTACATACCAGAGGTTCGGATACCAGGAGTTGGAGATGTCAAGGTATTTCACCACAGGAGTGTCGAAATGACGAAACGCCAAATTGCGAAATGCATTTTTGACTAACGTTGTGGTCATAGCCGTTGGTCACATCGTCAAAGAGTTAAGCTTCTGTTTTGGAGTTTTGGGGACCATGACTTGGAAAGTCGAGAAACCTAACAACAGGATTGCCAAAATGCCGAAATGTGAAACAAGTTTAGGCTCAACCCGAGGTCACATCCATTGGTAACATCGATGGAAGATGGGGGAAGGAGTTAGTGAAGACAAGCTCCTTTTCGGAGTTTCGGGGGTCGGGAAATGGAGAGTACTAAAATCATCCACCACGATGATCCTGAAATGCCGAAGAGAGGAATGCCGAAATGAACGCAAGATTTAGAGAAGTTAATACAATGATGCAGATGAAACTCAAGAATATTGGAGGGCTACTGTAGCACTTCTCAGTGTAACTTCTAGAAACGACTGATGGTTTCTTCCAGAGGACTCGAAGAGACTTCTGTATGATTTCCAAAGGAACTGAAGGGTCACAAGGAATCTTCTAGTAGGAGAAAAGATTGTTCGTGGAGGCCATTGACAGCTAGAAGAGCGGTGGAGCCATTAACTGCGACAGAGAGGTTGAGGTTGAGGGGAACAAAAGATGAAGAATCTCAACTGCTGGTGATGCGAAGGAATTTGATCATGACACCCAGTGCTGATGGAAAGATGGGCTCAACAAACAAAGAAGCTGAAGAGTTTCCATGATGAACAAGCAGAGCACTCGACATGCAGAGGATGTAGAACAATTGCATACAAAGGATGCACAAGATGCACAGGATATATAAGAATGTGGAGAAAAGAAGAGGTGGTGTTGTTGCTGTTGTGAGTGATGCATGGGTGAAGAAGGAGGTGATGTGCAACAACTGAGATGGACAAAAGAAAAAAGGTGCATGAAATGGGAATTGTGCATAGAGCACAATAGGCAGAAAAACAGATAGTGCAATGGATGTATGCATGAAAACAGTGAGGCAAACAGAGCAACAAAACCTTGCAGAACAGTGATGAGACTGGTAAGTTGTTTTTTGAACATTAAATCACCGTAATAAGTTTCAGTAACACATATTCATAAATCAGGGTGGTAGGGAGGTGCTAGGGAGGACGGGTGTCGTCAGAAGTTCAAGTGGGTGCTTGAACACAGGGAGTTGTAGCTTCCTTCTAGTTGGTGCTAGAGAAACCAGGGAGTGGGTTCTTCCTTCTAGTTGGTGCTAGAGAAACCAGGGAGTTGGTGCTTCCTTCTAGTGGGTGCTAGAGAAAATAGAGAGTTGGTGCTCTCAGCAAGTTGAATCTTGCAAAAACAAAGGTTGTAGCCTCACAATGAGTTGGTGCTCATATATATGATAATGTAAAGAATGTAAATACTACTTATCATATAAAGAAGAAGAGGTTTTTACCCTTTATGGGTTTCCTCGGGAAATATCTGTCTCTGTGTATCTGATATATGTGACTAATGCTGAATGTGCCATTGCTTATTTCCCTGCATAATTGTGATTATCATTGAGTGCCTTGTAAATAATTTGAAATGAGCATAATTGTTTAAGCACGGTAACAACTGATTTAACCCCCCCCCCCTCTCAGTTGCTCAACAATTGGTATCAGAGCTGGCCCCTTTTATCTAAGGGCAGATCCTAGAGCTTAAACATGTCAATCCATGAAGGAAATTCAATCAATAAGGCCCCTTTGTTCAATGGAACAAACTTTGCCTTCTGGAAAGTGAGAATGAGAACCTACATAATGGATTTAAGTGAAGATGTTTGGTATGTGGTAGAAGCTGGTTATGTAAAGCCAGTTGTACTAGCTAATAAGGATGACAAGCTAGAATTTAGCTTCAACGCTAAGGCTATGAATGCTATCTTGCGTGGGCTTGTAGAAGCAGAATTCATAAAAGTTATGCACCTAGGAATTGCCAAAGAAATGTGGGACAAACTCATTAGCAGTTATGAAGGTAATGAAAAGGTAAAGGACGCCAAGCTTCAAACCTACAGAATACAGTTTGAACAACTGAAGATGAAGGAAGATGAAACTGTTCGAAAATACTATCTGAGAGTAGAAGAAATGGTAAATGCAATGAAAGCACTTGGTGAAACAATTGAGGAACCTTCTTTAGTTCAGAAAATCTTGAGATCTCTCCTAGATAGGTTCAATCTGAAAGTCTCTGCTATAGAAGAACTATTTGATCTAAAAACCTTAGAGTTTGATCAACTTCTAAGAACATTGACTGCATATGAAATGAGAATAGTTAAAGATAAACCCACCTCCAGAGAAGCATCATTTAAGGCAGACAAGAATGAGGATTCTGAGCCCGATGAAATTGAAGAAAAATTTGTGAAGAGACTGAAGAAGGGATCAGGCAAATACAAAGGTAAACTACCTTTCAAATGTTTCAACTGTGGTAGAATAGGTCATTTTTCAAATAAATGTCCCCACAAAGGAAAGGATCAGATATGTGATGATGAGGAGAAGTACAAACACAAAAATTTCTTTAAAGAGAATAAATTTAAGAAAAAAAGTCTTTGCGTAAACAATGATGAGGATCCTTTGGATGATGAAGACAATGACTCATCTATTGAAGATAAACTAAATGAATTCATACTTATGGCCAA
>ML791503.1:21989-32829 GCA_009831015.1 Picea engelmannii | reverse complement strand
GGAAAAGCCCAAGATGTTCTACTTGTAGATAGGCTGAAACATAATCTGCTCAGTGTAAGTCAAATGTGTGACAAAGGATGTGAAGTGGTGTTCACATCCAAGGACTACAAGATAAAGTCTGTAAACTCAGGACAAGTGGTGGCCAAAGGCATAAGGACAAACAATAATGTATATGTGCTGAAAGAAAATAGAGAAGAATGTCATCTAAGCAAACATGATGAAATTTGGTTATGGCATAGGAGATTTGGACATCTAAACTTTGACCATTTAATCAAACTCAGAAATCTCGAGGCAGTAAAATATCTTCCAAGAATATAAAAGCCCCAAGATTCAATGTGTAAACCCTACCAAGTAGGAAAGCTAAACAGGACACAGTTTAAGTCCAAGAGCTTCACTTCAACAGAGAAACCACTCCAACTAGTTCATATGGATTTATGTGGGCCATCAAGACAGGAATGCACAGGGAAAGAAAACTACTTCATGCTGATTATTGATGATTACTCAAGACTTACTTGGGTTGCCTTTCTCAAAGAAAAAGATGAAGCATTTGAGAATTTTAAAATATTTAAGGCTTTAACTGAGACTCAAACAGGCAAGAAGTTAAAGGTAGTAATATCAGACCGAGGAGGAGAGTTTATGTCAAGTGACTTCAAGGAATTCTGTGATAAGCATGGGATCAAGAGAGAATACACAATCCCAAGAACTCCACAACAAAATGGAGTAGTTGAGAGGCAAAATAGATTAGTGCAGGAAATGGCCAGGTCAATGATGAATGAAAAGAACATTGGTCAAACCTACTGAGTAGAAGCAATATATACAACAATCCATGTTCTTAACAAATCCCACCTCAAACCACAAAGTGAAAATACACCTTATGAACTGTGGTTTGGGAGACCTGCTTCAATTAAACACTTCAAAGTCTTTGGGAGTAAATGCTACATAAAGCATAATGATGAGAACCTTGGAAAATATGATGATAGGGTTGATGAATTTATCTTCTTGGGGTATGCTACAAACAGTAAAGGATACAGATTCTATAATAAGAGGCTGCATAAAATGGTTGACTGTATTGATGTAGAAGTTGATGAAGGAATCCCTGCAAGAGAGATGTACTGTAATGAGTCTTCTACAGAAGACACAGCTAAAGCTGAAGATGAACAGGTCCAAGAATTAGAAAATGAAGACTCTGAATCAGATGAAGACTCAGACACTCAGACAAACTCAAATCAGCAGTCAACTTCAAATTCCTCCTCCAGAATCATTCAAAAGAATCATCCTGCAAGTCAGATAATTGGAGAAAAAGACAAAGGTGTAAAAAACAAGAGAAATCTAATCAAAACCACCAAACAATCTCATATAGATTTCATATCCATGCTGGAACCAAATAATTTCAATGAAGCCAACAAAGATGACCACTGGGTTAAAGCAATGAATGATGAACTTGATTAGATTGAGAAAAACAATACGTGGGAGATGGTTCACAGACCTGAAGGTAAAAACGTCATTGGCTCCAAATGGATATTTAAGAATAAGTTGAATGAGAAAGGACAAGTTGTCAGGAACAAAGCAAGGTTAGTATGTAAAGGATATGCTCAGATAGAAGGACTGGATTTTGATGAAACATTTGCTCCCGTGGAAAGATTAGAATGTATCAGAATGTTTCTTGCCTATGCTTGTCATAAAAGGTTTAAAGTCTATCAAATGGATGTCAATTCAGCCTTTCTAAATGGATATTTAAGTGAAGATGTATATATGGAACAACCAGAGGGTTTCAAACTATCTGATAACCCTGACTTAGTATGCAAGTCGAAGAAATATTTATATGGGTTAAAACAAGCCCCTCGCGCCTAGTATCATAGACATGATACATATCTCAAAGACAAAGGGTTCAAGAGAGGAACAACTGACAACAATCTGTATATTAAAACAGAGGATAATAATTTGCTCATCGTACTGGTCTATGTAGATGACATCATATTCATATGTAATAAGGATCCATTGGTACAATGGTTTGCTTCTGCCATGGAATCTGAGTTTGAAATGTCCATGATAGGAGAACTGTCATTTTTTCTTGGTCTACAAATTACTCAAAGGTCTGAAGGGATGTTCATTTCTCAAGAAAAATATCTAAGAGAAATGCTGAAAATATTTCAAATGGAAGACTCCAAACCTGTGGGTACACCTATGGTTACTAGATGCAAATTAAGCAAGGATGATGAATCACCTAATGTTGATCAAAGTTCATATAGATCAATGATAGTTAGCCTGTTGTACATCACAACATCTCGCCTAGACATAATGCATGCTGTAGGAATGGTAGGAAGATTTCAGTCTGTACCTAAACAGAGTCATTTGCAAGTTGTCAAAAGAATATTCAGGTATTTGAAAGAAACAATGACTTATGGTCTGTGGTATCCCATAAATCATAATTTTCAGTTAACTGCTTATTCAGATGTAGATTGGGCAAACTGTGTTGATGAGAGAAAAAAAACCAGTGGAGGAGCATTCTTCCCGGGTGACTCATTAGTAGCATGGATTAGTAAAAAGTAGGGTTCCATTTCTTTATCAACTACAGAAGCAAAGTATATTGCTGCCGCTACCTGTTTCACTCAGGTAGTATGGATGATTCAGACACTTGCAGACATGGAAGTAAAATATGTTGCACTGATCCCAATTCATTGTGACAACACAAGTGCCATCAGTGTGTCTAAGAATCTAGTATTCCACTCCAAGAACAAGCATATACCCATAAAATACCATTTTATGAGAGAGTAGGTCACCAATCAGGTTGTTTAGGTTCAGTACATTCCAACGACAGAACAAATAGTAGACATGTTTACTAAACCCCTAGTTAAGACCCCTTTTGAATATCTCCAGAAGCTGGGTATCATCCCGCCTCACACCTAAGAGAGTCCATCCTATTAGGGGGAGTCTTGTATTGATTGCATATCCGACACTTCCTAAAAATACTGCAACAACTCAGGGGGAGCGTGTTTTCTTTGACATTGATTTCAAAGGGGGAGAAAATAATAGGTTCGGGTGCCTTTTTTTGCCATCAATGCCAAAGGGGGAGATTGTTGGCATGTTTTACAGGTAGTGTATCCTTGTCATTGATGGCAAGTACAACAACGATGATGGCTTGAGTATAGGAAGGATGTGCCAGGCGGGCTCCAGAAGTCTTTTGGGAAGACGATGCAAAGCAAACTCAACAAGATCAGAGTATGCAACGATGGATCTCATTGAGATTTCCTGATGAACGTCAGATCTGAGCCAGAGGTTCGACCGGTGTTGGATCCAGGAGAACCTCCACGCTCTTTAACGAGCAAGGTGACATGAGAAACCCCGAAAAATCCAAAATAGGAACCTCAACGAAGACTCCATTTCGGAGTTTCGGTTGCCGGGAGATGGAGAAGTCAAGAGTCGAGACTCTCCAACACAGGAGTCCCGAAGTCGCGAAATGCGAAATCCCGAAATCGAGAAACAGGCACACCACTCGAAGTATTGAATACCGAGATTTCGGTTACCAGGAGATGGAGAAGTCAAGAGTCGAGAAATTTCCAACACAGGAGTCCCGAAGTCGCGAAATGCGAAACCCCAAAATTGTGAAACAGGCGCACCACTCGAAGTATTGAATACCGGGATTTCGGCTACCGGGAGATAGAGATGTCAGAGACTCTCCTCAACAGGAGTCCCAAAATTGCGATATGCGAAATGGCGAAATGATCTGAGCTGTTGGTTTGAGGAGATTGTGGACTGTTGATCAGACTCAATTTTGAAGTATTGGATACTGGGAGATGGAAATGACAAAGACTCTCATCACATGAGTCCCGAAATTGCGAAACCCAAAGTCGCGAAATGTCATAGACTCCATACCGGAGTTTCAGATACCGGGAGTAGGAGGAGTCAAGCGTGAAGACTCTTCATCACAGGAGTCCCGAAATTGTGAAACCCAAAGTCGTGAAATGTCACAGACTACATACCGGAGGTTCGGATACCGGGAGTTGGAGATGTCAAGGTCTTTCACCAGAGGAGTTCCGAAATGACGAAACACAAAATTGCGAAATGAAGTTTTGACTAAGGCTGTGGTCACAACCATTGGTCACATCGTCAAAGCGTTAAGCTTCTGTTTCAGAGTTTAAGGGATCGTGACTTGGAAAGTCGAGAAACCTAACAACAGGATTTCCAAAATGCCGAAATGTGAAACAAGTTTAGGCTCAGCCTGAAGTCACAGCCGTTGGTCACATCGACAGAAGATGAGGGAAGGAGTTAGTGAAGACAAGCTCCTTTTCGGAGTTTCGGGGGTCAGGAAATGGAGAGTACTAAAATCCTCCACCATGATGATCCCGAAATGCCGAAGAGAGGAATGCCGAAATGAATGCAAGATTTAGAGAAGTTAATCCAATGGTGCAGATGAAACTGAAGAAGATCGGAGGGCTACTGTAGCACTTCTCAGTGTAACTGCTAGAAACCACTGATGGTTTCTTCCAGAGGACTCAAAGAGACTTTTGTATGATTTCTATAGGAACTAAAGGGTCACAAAGAATCTACCAGTAGGAGAAAAGACTATTCGTGGAGGCCATTGATAGCTGGAAGAGCGGTGGAGCTATTGACTGCGACAGAGAGGTTGAGGTCGAGGGGAACAAAATATGAAGAATCTCAACTGCTGGTGATGTGAAGGAATTTGATCATGACACCCAGTGTTGATGGGAAGATGGGATAAACAAATAGAGAAGCTGAAGAGTTTCCATGATGAACAGGCAGAGAACTCGACATGATGCAGAGGATGCAGAACAATTGTATACAGAGGATGCACAAGATGCACAGGATATATAAGAATGTGGAGAAAAGAAGAGGTGTTGTTGTTGCTGTTGTGAGTGATGCATGGGTGAAGAAGGAGGTGAGGTGCAAAAACTGAGATGGACAGAAGACAAAAGGTGCATGAAATGGGAATTGCGCATAGAGCACAACAGGCAGAAGAACAGATAGTGCAATGGATGCATGGAGGAAAACAGTGAGGCACACAGAGCAACAAAACCTTGCAGAATAGTGATGAGACTGGTAAGATATTGTTTGAACATTAAACCATTGTAATAAGTTTCACTAACACATATTCATAAATTAGGGTGGTAGGGAGGTGCTAGGGAGGACGGGTGTCCTCAGAAGTTCAAGTGGGTGCTTGAACACAGGGAGTTGTAGCTTCCTTCTAGTTGGTGCTAGAGAAACCAGGGAGTGGGTGCTTCCTTCTAGTTGGTGCTAGAGAAACCAGGGAGTTGGTGCTTCCTTCTAGTGTGTGTTAGAGAAAACAAAGAGTTGGTGCTCTCAGCAAGTTGCAGCTTGCAAAAACAGAGCCTGTATCTTCACAATGAGTTGGTGCTCATATGTATGATAATGTAAAGAATGTAAATAATACTTATCATATAAAGAAGAAGAGGCTTTTACCCTTTATGGGTTTCCTCGGGAAATATATGTCTTTGTGTATCTCATATATGTGACTGATATTGAATGTGCCATTGCTTATTTCCCTGCATTATTGTCATTATCATTGAGTTCCTTGTAAAGAAGTTAAAATGAGCATAATTGTTTAAGCACGGTAACCACTGATTCACCCCCCCCCTCTCAGTTTCTCAACAAAAGAAAGACATGTTTCACACATCTTTAGAATAATATTTTAATATTATTCTCAAGCGTTTAAGACCCCTCAGCTTAGCCCCTCTTCCAACCCCTTCGGCCCCCTTTTCTCCCTCACCCATGTTGTGGAAGCTTAGTCCCCCATCACTCTTTCTTCATGGTCGGTCACACACAACGACGTTTATATTTTATTAACATTCTGCATGATTACATATACAAAAAAAATCAGGCTCCTCGCTTTTGATACTTAGGCTCTCCGACCTAATACATACATAACCCTCTCAACTTATCAAAACTTGGCTCACCAGCCTAATAAACTTGAATTATAGTTCATACACAATATTTACAATTCATAGACATGTTTTACAACAATGCTTGGCCTTGGGGACATTACAATCCCATCCCCTTATTTTTGCATTGTCCTCAGTGCAACTTTACACTGCATCTGCAAGCTTTTCAAAATTTTCAAAAAGATGTAGGTATTCTACCCGCATAGCATCTTCATGTTCCCATGTTGCATCCTCAGGACCATACCAGGTCCACTGGACCTTTACAGGTCCTATGGATCGATTCCAGAGCTGTTTGTTTTTCCGGTCCAATATGCGCACAGGATGCACTTGCATGACACCTTCTTGTTCCACCTTAATCACATTCCAATCGATTACATGATTAGCATCATGTATATATTTCTTAAGCAATGAAACATGAAACACATAATGTACAATCATGGATGCATGTAATGCAAGAATATATGCAACTGGCCCAATCCTTTCTAGGATTTCAAATGGCCAACAAAATCTGGCTACAACTTGGCACAGTTTCCCAGTTTCAGGGAACTCCTGTTAGATTTCACTTTCAGGAAAACATGATCACCCACTTTGAACTCTTTGTGGGTTTTTTTCTTATCATCATAAATTTTCTGCATGTCTTGGGCAACTTTCAAATTTTGCTTAACTTTATCATCTGTTCTTCCATTTCCTTAAGCAATTTTGGCCCAACTACTGCTCTGTCAGCTAGATTATCCCAACTTACTGAAGTATTGCACTTTCTGTCATAAAGTGCTTCAAATGGTCTCATCTTCAATGATGCTTGATACCCATTGTTGTAAGCGAATTCTACCAAGTGTAGGTAGTCTTCCCATTTCGATGGTTTGTCTATCACATACATTCTCAGTATGTCTTATATCACTCTGTTCACCCTCTCTGTCTTTCCATCAGACTTAGGATGATAAGTTGTACTAAAGTTCAGATTCATTCCAAATCCTTTGAACAATATTTTCCAGAAATTTGAGGTGAATTTCGGGTCTCTGTCGGACACAATCGTTTTGGGAATTCTGTGTAATCGTGCCACTTCCTTCATGAAAATATTAGCAACATCTACTGCCTTGTGAGTAGTTTTCAGTGGAATTAAATGGGCATATTTTGTAATCTTGTACACCACCACCATGATCGAATCATGTAGCTTGCCTGTTCTGGGAAATCCTGTAATAAAATCCATTGTCACCACTTCCCATTTCCATTCAGGAATGGGAAAAGGTTGCATCAAGCTTGCTGGGTGCCTATGCTCAACTTTAAGTTTCTGGCACTCCATACATCTAGCAATGTATTCAACGATCTCTCTCTTCATACTTGGCCAAAAGTAATGTCTCTTGGTCACTGCCATGGTTTTCTGATATCCAGGGTACCCTGCATAAGGTACATTATGCATCTCCTATAGAATTATTTGTTTCAAGTCCTAGATGTTGGGTACAAAAATTATGTTCTTGTGTAACAGTATTCCATCTATTCCCAATTTATAAATATGCACCTTCTGTGGAATCTTACCCTGCTGTAGCTTTGCTACCAATTCTTTGTATTTCATATTTTCATTTGCATCCTCCAGAATCATGCTTTTAATATCAGTCGGATGCATGCTAATGGTTGTAGCATGTAGTTCATGCACCCTCCTGTTGAGTGTATCAACCACTTTATTCTCCTTCCCTTTGATATGCTTGATATCAAAGTCGTATTCACACAAAAACTCCATCCACCTACTTTGCCTAGCGTTTAGGGTGGGTTGGTCAAACAAGTATATCAGACCATTGTGGTCTATTCTCAGTTAAAATATCCTCCCCATGAGGTAATGTCTCCATTTCCTCAGAGCGTGAACGATTGCTGCCAACTCCAAATCATGAGCGGCATAATTCTTCTCGTGTTCATTTAACTTCCTGGATTCATAACATATTACGAATCCATTATGACTGAGGAATACTCCTAGTCCTTCTTTGCATGCATATGTGCACACCACAAAGTCTTCATTTGGATCTCCAATCCTCAAGATTGGGGCATTGGTTAACAATTTCTTCAATCATTGAAATCTTTTCTCACAATCCTCTGTCCACTGAAACTTCTTCTCCTTCCTTTGTAAGGAAGTGATAGGGTGGGATATCCTCGATAACCCTTCGATAAACCTTCTGTAATAAATAGCCAATCCCATGAGGATCTAACTTCCACCACATTCTTTGGCACTGACCATTCTCTAATGGAATCAATATTCTCAGGGTGTACAACTATCCCATATTTTGAGATAACATGCCCCAAGTAATGGATCCGCTCCTGATAAAAGGAGCACTTGCTCAACTTGGCATACAGTTGGTGCCATCTTAGCACCTGCAACACCATCCTCATATGCTGCTCATGTTCTTCTTCCGATTTGGAGTACACCAAGATGTCATCCAGGAAGACTATGACAAACTTGTCTAGATATTCCCTGAATACTCCATTTATCAAGCACATAAAAACAACGGGTGCATTTGACAACCCAAATGGCACCACTGTGAACTCATAATGAGAAAACATTGTTCTAAAGGAGGTCTTGCTGATGTATTCATATTTTATCCTTACCTGGTGATATCCTGATCTTAGATCTTTCTTCGAAAATATCTTTGCATCCTTCAACTGATCGAAGAGGTCATCAATCCTTGGCAGAGGATACTTGTTCTTTACCGTTACCTTGTTCAACTGTCTGAAATCGATGCACAATCTCAATGTTCCATCATTCTTATTTACAAACAAGACCAGGGCACCCCAAGGTGACATGCTTAGGTGTATATACCCCTTCTTCAGAAGCTCTTCAAGATGCAATTTCAACTCTTTCATATATGGCATACTCATTCGGTACAGAGCCTTTGATACTGGAGTTTCTCCAGGCATCAAGTTCACAGAGAAATCAATATCCATTTTTGGAGGTAGTCCAGATACTTCCTGGAATACATCTTCGAATTCTTTTACTACCACATACTCTTCGATACTTGACACCTTGTTCTTAGGTGTTTCCCCTACATGGGCTGCAAATAATTGACATCCTTTTCTGTAGCACTTCTTCAGCTGCATCACTGAGATTTCCCTGATAGCTACAACTCTGGCAATTCCTTGGATGACTCTCTGATTCCCTTCTTCATCTAAGCAAGTGAATGCCTTATTGCGGCAGTCCAAGATGGCATGGTGCTGATCCAACCAATCCATCCCAATTAAACAGTCATAAGAACCTAAAGGAATAATGTTTAGTTCAACCTTTGTGTTCAGTCCATTCAGGTCCACTGGATAGGACTTAACCAATTCTGTAACTCTTCTCTTGGTTCCTGTGCCTAGTTTCACTAAAAAGGACTTTTCATGTTTGCTTCTCGACAAATGAAGACTTTCCACCACTCTAGGATATATATAACTATGGCTAGCCCCTGAATCAATTAAAATAATAAAGGTATGGTTGTTGATCATACCTTCGACTTCAATCATGTGCGACTGATACTCAACTTGCTTGTTGTCTAGGGCTGCGTAGATCCTTGGCATCCTACTTCCCATGTCCTCCACTGTTTCAACTTTCTCAACATTGTGGACTGCTCTCGCTTTATCATTTCCGTGGGGGCAATCTTTGTACCTATGGTTTCCTTTACAACCCCAACACTCCATAGGTGTCTTCCTTGGTAATTGTCCACTCACTTCCGCCTTTTTGGGCTCTTTAAAAGATGGTTGTCCTAATGGAATTTTTCTAAAAAAGGTAGTCTTCTTTCACTTCTGCCTCTGTTCCTTCTTGAACTTCTTCTTGTCTTCCCAAGCCTTCTGGAAGGTAGGATTTTCTCTTTGTTGTTCATATAAACATTTCGCTCTTCTTATTGTTTCTTCCATAGTCTTAGGATCATCGTACTGGATCTTGTCACCAATAGAAGGTGGTAATCCACTTAGATACCTTTGAATCTTGACAATATCCTCCTTGATGAACGGAACATACTTAAATAATTCCAAAAAATTTCGTTCATATTCATCAATGGTCATGCTGCCAAGTTTGAGTTCAAAGAACTCTTTCATATTTCTATCATAGTATCTTTTAGTCAAGTATTTCCTCTCGAAATACCTCCTGAATTCCTTCCAAGTGATATCTTTCTCTCTAATGTGTTGCACCTGCACAAGTTAATCCCACCACATGGATGTTTTTCCTTTCAACTGATACATCACAATTCTTCCTTTGGCATGAGAGGAATAATTATGCAACTGGAAATATTTCCTCATGCCAAGCAACCATGTCTTGACATCTTCTTCCTTATGGTGTTCTCCATCAAACATGGGAGGCTTAATCTTATTAATTTCTCCTTTTAGTTCATCCACTCCAGATCTCTTGTGCTTTCTGGTAGGAGATGGACTTGAATTACTGTGTGCCTCCCTACTGGCATGCTTTGGGGAGCGACAACGATGCCTCCTAACACTCCTTGATCTTCTTTTCCTCTCAGGGGTCCTGCGACTCTCTGTCTTGCTTGAGTCACTCTCCTTGTCCAACTTCTTTTCTATTCTTTCCAGACTCTTCAACATCTTTAAGTTGAATTCACCTTGTTTATCTTGAGTTTTCCTGAGCTTTCTGTTATCTTCCCGTCGATTTTGGGCTTCTTTTTTCAACCCTTCAATGATATTCATCATATGCCCTTCCTTATCCATTTCTTTTCTGTGCCCATTGGAGTTTGATCCTTCGACTCCAAAGTTGACATCCTTTCCTTCTCTTTCATTCTCCGAACTAGAAGCAATCCACTTGTTGGGACTCAGAAATGTTGTATTTTCATCCACCTTTCCCTTCACTATTCCTTACATTTCATCGCCCCATTAAACCTTCATCATACCATTTTCATAAATACATTTGGGTTTCACATCATTATTTTCCACTTTATTCATTTTAGTATTAAAAGTGA
>ML791502.1:223281-235749 GCA_009831015.1 Picea engelmannii | reverse complement strand
GACACAATGGTTGTCAAGAGAGATCTTATTGATTCAAATACTAAAAGGAGACATTGGCCAAGTAACGAAACTATAGGAGAGGTTGGTCCCTCTTAGTCTTTTAAAGAAGGTGATGTTCCATGGAATTTGAAGAAAGATGGTCTTTCTATAGTGAAGGATGTTATATTGGGTGCGAAGGCACCTTCTTTATATGGGTCGACTCTACTTGCTTCAATGTATATGAGAATTTGTTAGGGTTGAAATCACATGACCATATGAACCTTCTAAGGGTATGTATGTTGGATACACGATTCTCCTAGTTCTATACTAACGACGGTAAAAATATGCTATGCACTCATAGTTTTATGGAAATTAATGATGTGTGTGTCTATTTTGTAGTGTCATTGTCCTTTGTTCGTGTGTGGTTGTGTGAACCATGACTTCCCCCAGGACCTGCAATATGCCATATCGAAATTATTTGCATTTGTACGTTGGATCACATCAAGGGAGATTCATATGGCTAACATTACATGATGGTACCAAGAGATAGCTGAGATTGTTTGTATGTTTGAGAAAGAATTTTCCACGAGTTTTATGGACTTGCAAGTCCATCTTCTAATTCACCTACCTGATGAGGTTGAATTAGTTGGGGTGCTCTCATGTCGTTGAATGTTCTTCTTAGAGAGGTACATGAAAAAATTGAAGGGGTTTGTTCGACAAAGGGAAAAGCCAGAGGGATCTATGGAAGAGGGGTACATAGTATACGA
Organism: Picea engelmannii; assembly: GCA_009831015.1. Classification (NCBI taxonomy): domain Eukaryota; kingdom Viridiplantae; phylum Streptophyta; class Pinopsida; order Pinales; family Pinaceae; genus Picea; species Picea engelmannii. Next base: position 235,003 of record ML791502.1, on the reverse strand, counting down.
GTTGTACTATTATGCCAATGAGTACATCAAGCAAATTGAAAACATAGAAGGGGCACTCGTTTGGAAGACTATCAAGATGAGGACAAAAGGGATGGGGAGCTACTCCAAATGAACAAAAAAAGGCGCTTGATAAAGAGTAAGTCAATTATATTTTTTCAATTTAGTACATAGAAATTGTTTACATTGAAGATGATAATATATTTTTCATCCCGTGCTATTCTTTTTGAATTCTTTTATACATCAACAAATTTATAAATTTTGATGCCATTGGTAAATTCGATCTTTAAGTTGATAATATATATTTGATGTCATGCTATTTGATTTGAAATTTTTTATACATCAACGAATTTTGAAATGGATGTCATCAATAAATTTGCTCTTTACAACGCAACCATGGGTGACACTGTATGAAGAGAAAAGAAGGAAATGGGACAGTGACAAGAAAGCATATAGACAGTTGAATGATACAAGCATGCCTTATCGTGATCATTTAAAAAAAAATATGCCAAAAATATATCCAAACAATTGGGTGGTTGACCAGATACAAGAGAAATATGCGATGTCCGGTCGTAACCCACGTGGATAAGATATGGATGCACTAAACATAGGATTCGGGTGTAACAACTCTATAATAACCTATCTGAGTACCACATTCTATTTATAATATTGTACATTTGAATTGTAACGTGTATTATGTTTTTATTAATGCTTCGGTTATTAAACATATGACACTGCCCTTTGTTCACATTTTTACAGGTGCATTTATTCCCATCTGTGTGGGCATATGGACATCATTTTCACATTGAGTATGTTGATGAAGGCCACATCATACAAAATTGTGGAGTGGAGATCGAGTTTGACCAATCTAGTCGTGCTAGCCACCGTGATGAAAACCTGATAGAGGGGAAGTTAGGTTACATTGGAAAGATACAAGAGATCATGCAAGTGAACTTCTCATCATTTCAATGTGTTATTTTTTGTTGCATGTGGTGGGATACCTTCGACCAGAGAAATGTAAAGGAATATCGTGATAGTGGGCTAATATGTATTAACTCTAAAAAAATGTGGGTTGAAAGTAAGGAGCCTTATGTTTTCACAAAACATTGCAACCAAGTGTTTTTTTACCCAGATGTGTTGGATGAGGATTGGTGGTTCATACTAAGACATGATCCGAGATCTAAACATATTTTTTAGAACAACAATATTACAATGCCAAGCGAGGAAGATAATTAGCATTATGGCAATGAAGATTGATTTCATGTAAATGATTTATTTGGACATTTATATTGTGGATGTGTCATTTATTATGGGTATCTATAATAGACAATTATGTTTTTTTTTCCCTTCATTTTATAATTATGTTGGATATGAAAAGTTAACAACCATTTACAACCACCATATTAAAAATACATTAAATAGATGTACAATCATAACATTTGGTTTTGATATATTTTCACTGTCATATTTGTTTTTTATTATAGCAAATGTATGTTGTATTGTATTAAAATACATTTATGTTAACCTTTAAATTACTAAGCATTAATTAAGATATCACAAAGTTGATGGCGTACAATAGTGAATATTTATTTTAAATTATATTTTATTTAATGAAAAATGAATATATTAAAAAATATTAAAACTTCAAAATTTTTATTGTTTGAGAAAATCAAAATTCAAATATATATATACTGATTTTGATGAAACTTCTAAGGACAATTCCAACAAAATAACTTCGTGCAACATCTATAGTACTTGTTGTGTATTTGGCATTACCAACTTTGATGGCATTCCCCACCTTAACTAGTGCAACTACCATGACCTTCATCTATTCCACTCCATCCTTTAGTTTTATAATCATATAAACTTATATTAATAATTATTTTCACATTCTCCTTGAAATAAGTGTCAATATAGGAAGGAAATGGAAATTCTAAAAGAGTCTTTTTCTTGAGCCTAGTCACAATTAAGGAAAATTTTAATGATCCATACTTATCTAAAAGTATAGAATCCTTTGTCAATTTTACTAATTATAAAATGTTGGGTGATATTAATTTTTAATAAAAGATTCATAAAGTCAGGATTAGAGTAAAACATTGTGAAACCATTTCATCGAAAGTGTATAAACCAAAATGTATTATTATTCTCTATATTTATTATTTTAAATTTAATGGAATAAATTTTGTATATTATAATAGTTGGATAATATAAATTAGTAAAATCTTTGGAAAAATTAAATATTAATAAAATATAAGCATTGTTATTTTAGTAAAGAAATATATTATAACTTTGTCTTGTAATCTTTGAATAATAAAAATTAAAAAAATAACATTATTATTTGATCCAGGAGGATCTGGAACGCTCACAGAGGTCTAGGAGGATTCATAACGCTCACAGAGGTCCAGAAAGGTTCATAAATCCTTAAAATTAGATCATCTCAAATACTCTCAAAAACTACATTATTGTGTAGAGCTCGGCAATAACTTTCCAAATGACGTAAAAATCGTCTCGAACGGAGTTCACATGCAAAAGTTATGGTCGATCAAAGTTCAGGTCAAAACAAGGGCAAAAAGACAAAAGTCAACAGGGTCAAAGGTGACACGTGTCACCACTGAAAGGGTGACATGTGGCACGATCGTACAATCATACGATGCTAACGTGGCCACACCATGGGGTGCCACATGGCACACCATACGTCTAACCGAGTAGGTGATGTGGCATATCTTACATACAGGTGGATCGATCATATGTTGACACGTGGCAACCTCCCATTGACCATTAATGGGTAAGGTTTGTTAAAAAAATTGTTGGAGCTCGGAGGATCAAACCCAGGTCTCCCACCCACCAAACCAACGGTCTAACCATTACACCAAACGATTGCGACTTAACCATATAAGGCAACAAATATATTTGAATTAATCTAAAGGTTTGTTCGACCAGAAAAGGGTTGAGGGCTATAACCCCTGGCCCATGGTTCATTTGAAACTCATATAACCATACACTATATTCTTGCGCGGGGTTGTTGAAACTATATTCATATTACCACGCATATGTTATTTATAACATATGGTTTAAACAAACACCATAAAATATGGAAAGATTGACGAGGTTTGACCCTGCAACCTGCCACATATATGTCAACAACATAATCGTTGCACCAAAGGTGCGAGTTTGTTATGGAACCCGCCTAACAAATAATTGAAGTGTGCCATAAATTTTGGATGGGAGGTTAAGGCTTGTGCCCTATTTAATGGGTGCGTGGACTAAGGCAAAGGACACACACATCAATTGCAGAGTACAATGTCTCATAATTTGTCCTTGGGGGTAACTAGAATTGGAGGATGCACCGTAATGCATGCCATGGGGTTCCGACACATAATTTTATGAACTTTATACTCATTTTTATTGAAATTTCGCAAGGAATTTGACGGTGCACTATGTTTCTGCGTTTGAGCAATGTGTAAAAAAGTCATTGTAAAACACAAACATTTGAGCATTAATAAAGAGGTGTCTATTGGAAGCGGACCCAGAGACGTAGCCAAAATTGGGTGAACTCTGTTATCAAACTTGTGTATGTGATTTCAATATTGTTGTTCTATTTTTGCTCAGTTATTTGCAAGTTGTTTATCATTAAAGTGTATTTGGATAGATAAGTAATTCACACGTATTTTGCAATCAATCAAGCGATCATTATTATTTCGAAGGTCAAGTAGATGTTATTATGTTTTAAAGATTAATAAGCATCTAAGGATTTTTCAGATCAAGTTGGTATTAGAGCAAGGTTTGACAAGTGGTTGCAAGTGGATGCTTACAAGGTCCATATCCATGTGAGGAGAAGACAAACTTGCTAATTACAATCCCGAGATTGGTTCAAGAATTTTTACTCGTCGAAGAGAAATGACTTCGTCGATAAAGTTGGGTCCTTACAACTCCGAAGATGATTTCTTCGAGGCTTTTAATTTAATGAAATCCATGGTGGAAGAAATGTACGAGGGTCGAGAGAAGGCCAAGGAGGAAGGTACATTGAAGAAAGTTGAACCAGTCAAAGAGGAAGGAGGAGGTGATGAAGGTGGTCCTTCAAAACCCTCCTCACCATCATCCTCATCATCTTCTTCTTTGTAGGTAAGTAAACATTCGTCACATAAAAAGAAGCCCTAGAAGAAGTCCGATCGTAATACGTTTTTATTAAAATTGGATGTCAAGTTTGAATTTTCGACCTATGATGGTGAATTGAATGCCGAGAAATTGGACAACTGGATCAAGCAAATACAAGTATATTGCAGGGTACAAAAGATCATGGATGACACTACAAAGATACAATTAGTTGCTCTTTGGCTAAGTGGCACAACCTTAATATGGTGGGAGAGTAAGATGCAAGTTGATCTTGTTCAAAAGGGTAAAGTAATCTCTTCTTGGGATAAATTTACTAAGGCCATAAGAAAAAAATTCTATCCACTAGCTTATACGCAAATGACATTTATAAAATGGGAACATCTAAGACAAGGTAAAGGCCAAAATATTCAAGCATATACACAAGAATTCAAAAATAAGGCATTATCCTTAGGAATTTTGTTGTATACTCGTGAAACTCTTCTAAAATATATTGGTGGCATGAACTCATATATTCAACACACTATTTTAATGTTTAACACTACTAACATTGATAAAGTGCCAGTACAAGCGACACATCTAGAGGCTATTAAGGGGAAGCATGTGATTGAAGATAAGAATCCATACAAGTTCGAGAATAAATCGAAAGGAAAATGGAAGAGTAAGAAGTCGGCTGCAGTAAAGCAAGCGGAAGAAATGATCCAAATGGATATTGGTGGCCACCCACCTATTCCAACTGGCTCCTCGTGTCCATTTTTGTTTCAGCACGTCTTTCTGTACTGCTTTATAATTGTGAGTTCTACAATTATGGGGTTGTCTGAAGCCTCACACATTCTCCAGGTGGATATGGGTGGCCTCTCGCCTAGTCCAACTGGCCTATTTTGTATGTTTTCATATTAGCACATCTTGTTGTACTTTCAGGGCCGTTTTGAGGCCCTAAACATTGTTTTTTTTAACTCACCACAATCAAACTGCAGATAGAGTCAAAGTATGATGGTGAAATGTGTATTTCTCTGAAATACCTTTCCAACGGGCTATCACGCGTCTAAAATAGAGGCCACATGCAAAAGTTATGACCCTAGGAAGTTGAGGTACCAAATTACACCAACTTACCCATAGGGCCCACATGACTTTTGACGTTTCACCTTCTTGGGTACAGGCGCCACTGTCACTGATTTTCACATTCAGGATGGGCTCTTATGCTACCTGGGCCATCTCTATGTTCCTACAAGCGAGCGTGCGAAGCTGATTTGGGAAGCCCACTACAATCGGGTGGCAGGACATTTTGGCGTAGAGAAAATTGTGGTCGTCCTTCAGAAACATTTTTATTGGACAAAACTTCGACTAGACGTCAACAAGTATATAAGATATTGCATTTCCTATGCCATTTCCAAGCTGACCATCAAGAAGCAAGGCTTATACACCCCTCTGCCTATTCCTGAGAAGCCGTGGGAGTCCATCTCCATGGATTACATGTCTGGTTTGTCGACCACCAAGCACGAAAATGACTGCGTGTTTGTGGTCGTTGATCGGTTTTCGAAGATAGCCATCCTCACAACCTGTAAGAAGACTGTCACAATGGCCGATACTGCCAATCTCTTCTTTGAAAGAGTTTGGGTATACTTTGGGATACCACAGACCATCATCTCTGACCAAGACAACAAGTTCCTCAACACCTTTTGGCCGAGTCTCTGGTCTTTGTTGGACACCAAGCTCACAAAATCCACTTCTTTCCACCTCCAAACCGAGGTCGTCAATCAGATGATTGTGCACATCATGCACATGTACTCTAAGCATCCCCGTACATGGGACGAGAGTCTCCCATATGTCCAACATAGTTACAATAGAGCTCTCCATAGTTCCACCGACCATAGCCCATTCCAGGTGGGTCTGGGATTCCAACCCTTGGGTCCCATTGATGTTGCACTTCCTCTTTCCACCTCACAGACAAACTCTTCCCCTGATCAGTCTGCGGTCGACAAAGCCACCAGATTCATTGAGCGGATTCAACACATCCTCCAACAGGTCCAGGAGATTTTGCAGAAATCCAATTCTAAGTACAAGTAGCGCCATGATAAACACAGGGTACCACATCGGTTTTAGGTTGGTGACAAAGTCTGGTTACATTTGCAGAAGGAGCGTCTCATCGAGCCCCATCGAAAGCTTCAACCACTTCATTATGGGCCTTACACTATCACCAAGGTTGTGGGTAGCAATGATTTTGAGCTCAACACTCCACTCTTCCTTGGTCTGCATCCAGTATTTAATGTGGACCTCCTTCGACCATATTTCCCACCATTATTGGACACCTCTAAGATCGCTAAACAACTGACACCAACATAGCTCAACCCTGATTGCATGGAACAAGCATCCACTGATCAGATAGTGGACACACAGGTCAAGGGCACTCACCAACAACAGATCCAGTTTTATCGGGTTGTCAAGGCATGGCAACTCTTACACCAAGGCAAGTGGCTCACCCGGGGCCAAATCCAGAAGAATTTTCCTCACCTGATGGGGGAAATCAACACAATGGAGTCCATTTCTTCCTAAAGGGTGGGGGGGATTGATCCAGATGGATATTGGTGGCCACCCACCTATTCCAACTGGCTCCTCATGTCCATTTTTTGTTCAACACGTCTTTCTGTACTACTTTATAATTGTGATTTCTACACTTTTGGGGCTGTCTGGAGCCTCACACATTCTCCAGGTGGATATGGGTGGCCTCTATCCTAATCCAACTGGCCTATTTTGTATGTTTTCATATCAACACATCTTATTGTACTTTCAAGGTTGTTTTGAGGCCCTAAACAATGTTTTTTTGACTCACCATAGTCAAACTGTAGACGGAGTTAGAGTTTGACTACGAAATGTGTAGATCTATGAAAGACCTTTCCAACAGGCTATCACGTGCCTAAAACATAGGTCACATGCAAAATTTATGACCCTAGGAAGTTGAGGTACCAAATTACACCAACTTACCCATAGTGCCCACATGACTTTTGGTGTTTCACCTTCTAGGGTTAGGTTTTTGGATGTCCAGGGTTCTTGCATTCATGAGTAATATGAAAAGGGCCTATAGAGCCTCATTGTAATCCATTTTGCTCAAATGGACGCGCCTAACAACCACATATCTTCTCAGAGATAGCTACCACCATTCGACCAAGTTTCAGTTTTGTGGTTTTACAGTTTCAACGTATTTCATTATTTAATATAAGATATTGTTCACTGAATATTTGTGTTATTATTCCTATATCTGTGTTTATGGTATTCAATCTATAATTAGTTCGTTCCGCTCCTAAATCCGGATCAAGAAATACCTACATGTTCCCACTATAAAAAAAAAGGGACATGAAGAAGTACAATGTTGGAAGTTACATCCAAAATTACAACAAAAGAAGTTCAAGGATAAAGGGAATTAGAAGATTGTTGCATCAACTCCACAGAATCTAGGATCAGATTCCGGGGATGAATCTAAGATCATGGCAATAGGAAACAAAGGTATATCTACTATCAATTCCAATTTTCAGTTCAATATGCTAAATTGGAAAGTGTTATTGATCAAAAGAAAAGAAACGAGCTTTTCCATGTCGGGGTTATAGTCAAGCATACAAAGGTAGACACTTTGTTTGATAGTGGATCTCAAGTTAACTTAATATCTGAAGCAATTGTGAAGAAGTTGGGTTTAAATACAACACCTCATAAAAAGCCATATACATTAGCTTAGGTGTGTGAAGATGCTAAGTTGTAGGTGATGAAACAATGTAAGATTAGATTTGAAATTACGGCTAAGTTCTTTGATGAGGTAGAACTAGATGTTGTGCGTCTTGACGTTTGTAGCATTGTATTGGGTAGTCCATATCTATTTGATAGTAAAGCAATATTCTATCGTGAAGAAAATAAATATCACCTTTTCAAAGTTAGGGTTGAATTTATTGTTAGAGCTCATTGAATCAAAACTAGTGTTTCTTTAGTGAGCACAGGGAAAATGAAGAGACTCGTGAATGCAAGTACATATTTTGTTCTCATGATAGTGAAACAAAAAGAGGAAGATATAATAGATGCTTTATGAGGTTGTGATCCAGATCATAAACAAGAATTGGTCAAAATCATATCTAACTATGATGAGTTATTTCAAAAACCTACAAGGTTGCCTCCTAAGAGGGAGGCTGAACATGAAACCTATTTGTAGCAGGATGCTCCTCTTCCTAACATTGGTATGTATATATTATAAGTACTAGAGAATGTAGATATAAATAAGTAAGCTCAATAATTGCTCGATAAAGAAATTATAAGGACAAGTTCCTCTCAGTGTGGATCTCTTATTGTATTAGTTCCTAAGAAAGATGACACGTGGAGGATGTGTATTGACTTCCAAGCATTGAACAAGATTACAGTAAAGAACTGTTATCCTCTTCCCAAAATTGATGATTTGTTGGTTCAGTTAAAGATTGTTGTTTATTTCACTGAGTTGGATTTGAGAAGTGGTTTCCATCATATCAAAATCGCAGAAAGTGATATATGGAAACCTACTTTCAAGACAAAGTAGGGGTTGTTCAAATGGCTGGTTATGCAATGAACCTGCAAGATTTATGAGGGTAATGAACGATGTGTTCAGACCTTACATAGATGATTTTGTTATTGTCTACTTAGATGATGTATTGATCTTTAGTCGAATATGGGAAGATCATATAATGCGTTTCAAGACAGTCTTTGAACTCTTGAAGAAGGAGAAGTTGTATGTAAAAATGTCTAAATGTGAATTTGGCAAAACTTCTCTGGTATATTTGGGTTACATTGTAGGGAATGGTCAGCTAAAGATAGATCCCACAAAAGTAGAAGTCATTGTGAATTGGCCCAATCCAACTATTTCCACATAAGTCAAGAGATTCTTAGGAGCGATACAATACTGAAGGAAATTCATTGTTAATTTTTCTTTCATAGTAGCTCGTTTGCATGCATTAACAAGTGTTAAACATGTCTTTCAATGGGGAGGAAAGCAACATAAATCCTTCGAGACATTGAAGGAGAAGGTAAGCACCACACTAGTTTTGGCTATGCTAGATCTGCAACATCCATTTGAAATTCAAACTGATGCAAGCCTTGGGAGTAGTCTTGATGCAATGAGGAAAACCTATATGTTATCATTCTAAGACTTTTACTCAAGCAATAATCAACTATCCAACATATGATAAGGATTTGTATGCATTAGTACAAAGTGTGAATAAATGGAAGCATTACTTAATTGGAAAAGAGACAATAATTCATACAGATCATCAGGCATTACAGTATTTGCAGTCACAAACCAAGCTACAACAATCATGCCATTTCAGGTTGATGGGTTTTTTACAACAATTTCATTTGGTAATAAAATATAAGAAAGGTATTCATAATAAGGTTGCAGATATGTTGTCAAGACCAATGCTTAATGCATCTACAATACCAAGGTATAATCCTTTAGCTCATGAAAGTTATGTTGAAAAATATGCTAAATATGATGATTTTAAATATGTATATGAATCATTAACTCATGGTAATCAATAATGAGATTATTATGTGCACGACAATTTGTTATATCATCTTGGAAAACTTTGTATACCTAGAGATGAAAGAGTAAATGTAATTAGAGAAACTCATACATCTCTCATTTCTGGTCATTTTGGGGTTGGTAAGACAATAGCATAGTTGCAAAAATATTGTTATTGGCCTCAAATGAATGAGATAGGGTGTGTTATGTGTGTCACAAGCAAGACTAACAACACAAAGTTGGGCTTATATACACCACTTCTAGTACTTTCTTATCCATGGGAAAGTGTATCCATGGATTTTGTAGGGGGTTTGCCAATGTCTAGGATAGGTCACAATTATTTATATGTTGTTGTGGATAGATTCAGTAAGAAGTGTATCTTAATGCCATGCAAGAAACATGTCACAATTGAACAGACAAAACATATGTTGTTTGCTAATGTATGGGTTCATTTTGGGTTGACCACATCTATTATATCATCTCGAGACTCTCGCTTTTTGGGAAAGTTTTGGTCTCATTTATGGGAGCTGATGGACATAAAGATAAAGAAGAGGACAACTTTTCATATGCAGACAGATGGAGAAATATAGGTGGTAAACATAAAAATGGTACATCTACTTCGATGATACTGTAGCAAGCATCCTAAGATATGGGATGAACAATTTTCTTATGTACAACATGCCTATAATCATGCCATGCATTCTTCTAATCATTAAACTCCTTTTGAAGTATGCTTGGGGTACTTTCCTAAATCACCTATGGAATTTTCTTTTGGAGAAGCAAGTGAAGAAGATGGACAAGATGATACAAATAAAGCTAAAAGGTTCATTCAAAAGATCCAGTAGGTATATCAAACAATATAGGAACAATTGGAGAAGAGTCGAGCCAAGTATAAGGAAAGGCATGACAAACATCAGGTTGATCATCAATTGGAAGTCTGTGATCAAGTATGGTTACATATCAACAAAGATAGAATGAAAGGTAAAGGTAAAAATCTAAGGCCAATCCGATATGGTCCATTCAAGATCTTATAAAAGATTGGTACTAATGCCTTTTGTTTAGATCTACCAGCCTACATGCAAATGTATTTAGTGGTAAATGTTGAGAATTTGAAGCTTTATGAACCTCCTATGATTATGGATGAAGATGGAAGTATTCAGGTTCCTGTAGTTGATGATTTTGCTCTAGAGTATTTAGATGAGCTACAAGAAGATGTTATTCTCGACAAAAGAATCAAGACTTCACAACAAGGTGATGTGGAATATCTTCAAGTTGTTATTGAAGGGGTGAGACCAAGTAAAGCAAAGTAGATGGAGATCAGAAGGGTGAGGGAGCTTTACCCTCACTTAGTTGCTGAGTAATAAAAACTTTTGGTGGTCCAAAAAACTTCCAATGGGGAGGAATGATCCAGGAGGATCCAAAACACTCACAAAGGTCTAGGAGGATCTAGAATGCTCATAAAGGTCCAGAAAGGTTAAAAAATTACCATCTCAAATGCTCTAAAAAAACTACATGATTGTGTAGAGATCGACGATAACTTTCCAACGATACAAAAATTGTCTCAAACGAAGTTTGTATGCAAAAGATATGGACGGTAAACGTTCAGGTCAAAACGAGGGAAAAAAAGGCAAAAGTCAACATGGTGAAAGGTAACACGTGTTACCACTGAAAGGGTGACACGTGGCATGACCTTACGACCGTACAATGTTGACATGGCCACACCATGGGGTACCACGTTGCACACCATACATCTAACCTAGCAGGTGATGTGGCATACCATACATATATGTGGATCAATCATATGTTGACACATGGTAGAGATACACCAATGAGAGGTTGTCATGTGGAAGCCTCCCATTGGCCATTAATGGATAAGGATTGTTAAAATTTTTGTTGGAGCCCAGAGGATCGAACCCGGGTATCCCGCTGTTAAGAACCAAACATGAATATAGCATAGAAAAACTTCAGAAAAAGTACTCAACGCCTTGAAAAAGAGATAATTTCAGATAATAAGCCTCTTCGAGGGGGCAACCTCCTTTTACCCCACTTAAATGTTCAAGTACCAGATGATTCAAAATGAAAATGTCT
>ML791502.1:125994-218590 GCA_009831015.1 Picea engelmannii | reverse complement strand
TGGTATATATAGGAGACTAGGAGGTTTTAATGGCATAAAGCCGACATAAATAAAATAACATTACTAATCTAAATCACAACTAATGGCCTAAAGCCGACATAAATAAAATAACATTACTAATCTAATATGCCCCAATTAAGTGATAATGAGCCAATATTAGGGCTTAACACCCGCCCACCAAACCAATGGTCTAACCATTATACCATATGATTACCACTTAACCATATATGGCAATGAATGTATTTGAATTAATATAAAGGTTCATTATGTGGGAAAAGGGTCTAGGGCTATAGGCCCCGACCCATGGTTTGTTTGAAACCCATATAACCATACATTATATTCGTGCGCGGGGTTGTTGAAACTATATGCATATTACCACGTATATGTTATTTATAACATATGATTTAAACAAACACCATAAAATATGGCAAGGTCGATGGGGTTTGACCCCGCGACTTTCCACATATATGCCAACAACATAACTGTTGCCCCGAAGGTGCAGGTTTGTTAGGGAAACCACCTAACAAATAATTAAAGTGTGCCATAATTTCTAGAACCTATTTAATGGGTGTGCAGACTGAGGCAAATGGCACACACATCAATTACAGAGTACGATGTCTCGAAGTTTGTTCCCGAGGGTAACTAGATTTGGAGGTTTCACTTAATGTGTGCCATGAGGTTCCATCACAAAATTTTATATTCATTTTTATCGAAATTTTACAAGCAATTCGATGGTGCATTTTGTTTCTGAGTTTGAGCAACATGTCAAAATGTCATTGTAAAATGCAAGCATTTGAGCATTAATAAAGAGGTCTTTGTTGGAAGCAGACCGAGAGACATAGTCCAAATTGGGTGAACTCCGTTATCAAACTTGTGTATGTGATTTCAACATTGTTGTTCTATTTTCGCTCAGTTATTTGCAAGTTGTTTATCATTAAATTGTATTTGGATAGATAAGTAATTCAGATGTATTTTGCAATCAGTCAAGCGATCAATATTATTTTGAAGGTCAAGTAGATGTTATTATGTTTTAAAGTTTAATAAGTATCTAAGGATTTTTCGAATCATTATTACAACGTCAACATTATTATTAGTGAAAAATTATGTTATAATGTTATTATTATAATATATGAAAAAGACAAATATTCAAATCACAATCATTTTATTCAACATAGATTTTCATTGTCATATTTATTGTTTATTATAGCAAATTTATGTTGTATTGTATTAAAATATGTTTATGTTAACATTTGAATTACTAATCATTAATTGAGATATCACAAAGTTGGTGGCGTACAATAGTGAAGACTTATTTTAAATTATATTTTAATTAACGAAAAATGAATATATTAAAAAATATTTAAACCTCAAATTTTTTATTGTTTGAGAAAATCAAAATTCAAATAAATAGATACTTACTTTGATGGAATTTCTAAGGACAATTCCAACAAAATATCTTCGTGCAACATCTACAATACTTGTGGTGTACTTGGTATTACCAACTTTGATGGCATTCCTCACCTTAAGTAGTGCAACTATCATGGTCTTCACCTATTCCACTCCATCCTTTAGTTTTATAATCATATAAACTTATATTAATAATTCTTTTCACATTCTCCTTGAAATAAGTGTCAATATAGGAAGAACATGGAAATTCTAAAAGATTCATAAAGTCTGTATTAGAGTAAAACATTGTGAAACCATTTCATCGAAAGTGTATAGACGAAAATGTATTATTTTTCTCTATATTTATTATTTTAAATTTAATTGAATAAATTTCATATATTATAATAGCTGGATAATATAAATTAATAAAATCTTTGGAAAAATTAAATATTGATAAAATATAATCATTGTTATTTTAATAAACAATTATATTATAACTTTGTCTTGTCATTTTTGAATAATAAAAAATTAAAAATAAAATATTATTATTATTATTACATTGTTAACATTATTATTAGTGAATAGTTAGGTTATAATTTTATTATTATAATATATGAAAAAGACATAAATATTCAAATCATAATAATTTCACTCATCATATTTAAATAATTTTGTTTCCAAACATGTTTTACCAACCTATTATCTCGTTGGACAAGAAACAATTCACCTTGGACAACAATTAAACATTATATGGCATTAATGGTTATAACTTTTTGAAATCACAATCCAAATTAAACGCTTTCATAAAAGTAAAGTTAAACATTGTATGGGAACTATAAATTTAAATGAGTGATACATATCATATTTCACTTAAAAACAGAGAAATCATGAACAATGTTCATCTTTAGCATACTCATATTACATTTTATAAATCAAACAACAACAACAACGACAATATTATATGAAAAACATAATATACATGAGTGATATACATATGAATATACATGTCAAACATACATCTCAACTAAATCTACTATAAACATGCCATATATAGATCTCTAGTCAAACATAAAACAATCAGTATAAATGTCAATCAATACCACTACTAGCTAGGTCCACCACCAGAGCCAGGTGCATCAATGTCTTTGTTACCAAAGGTAGAGCCTCTATCAAGAAAAACTATCTGAGAAGAAAATGTCGACATAAGTGCACTATCAAGTGTCTCTATATCAATATCATGAATATGTGCATCAATAGTACTCGATGTGATCATAGTGTCCAAAGCATCAAAAACTTGTAGCACAGGTGGAGGAAGAGGAGGAAGAGGGAGATCAGTGGATGTTGGAAGTAGGCCTATTTTGAGAAGGAAGTCTATTTTGGGCACAAGCCTATTTTTGGGAGAAATATTTGTTTTGGGAAAGACCTATTTTTGGAAAGAAATATCTAATTTTAGAGCGCGCGCAACAGGTGGCAGGAAAACCGCATGCAAAAAAAGAAGTAAAAACAACATGCAGGAGAAAAAACAATGTGGTGCACATGCAGACAAGCCTAATTGTTGCTAGTGAGGAAAACTCCCCTATGGCTACACCAGGGTTTACAATGTAGGCAAATCAATAACTGTTTAAAAGTCTCCTACTTTTATAACTACCCCAAACATACCCCAGACTTATGCAAGAAAAGTAAAATAAGAAGGATCCGGTAACTGTGCCTTTACTCTGCGTCTGGTGTAGATCCTCTCGCGCTTGATAGCTTCCCTGATTGCAAACCTCCTCCCAAAGGCCGACCTACATTCAAAGAAAGATAAACAAAGAACTACAAGCATACATTTCATACATAAATAAGGGTTAGATGTTAGAATTAAAACATAAAACAAATGCAAAATTTGACACATCATGTTTTGGGACAGGAAAAATACTTTTATTGATAAAACAATGATTACTTACAACCAGTGTCGACTACTGCTCCTCGAACCTGGTCTAGACACCTCTTCACCAAGATCCAAGTGCACCTCCACGTATCTTTCCCCTCTCAAATTTCTTCTTGGGAAATGGAATGGGCTTTTATGCAGGAAAAAGGGAAAAGTGAGGAAAGTTGAGGTAATTCTCATAAAAAGGTTGCAAATGCTTGGGGCAAGGAGGGGATGTGAAACGAACAAAGTTTAATTGTTCTTATGCTTAGCCTAGGAATGAGACCCCAACACCTCCTTTTATATGGAAAAACGATGGTTATTCGGTTGGGTGATGGGATATAGCGGTGGATTAGTTGGGAAACTACCCAATAGCTCGTAATCTCAACGAATTCCTTCCAACTTTTGCAAGTATACGTGGGTTGTAGTTGTGCAGCTAGCGTATGTACGCGGGATGTAGTGGTGTAACCATCATATGTATGTGGGCAATATTGGAGCAGCCTCAGTATGTACACGCCTGTAGTGGAGTAGCCTCAGTATGTACGCGCCTGTAGTGGAGCAGCCTCAGTATGTATGCGGGCTGTAGTGGAGCAGGGTGTGTACATCTTCAAAAAATTGGTTTTTTAGAAGAGCAACTCAGTGATGGCTTGAAAAAAAATGCAAGTAAGAGGGCCAAATCTCAGGTATGCATGTATAGAGAAATTTAGGGTTATAACAGATTCCCCCTAATGTGTGAGGTCAGAAGAGCATCTGATGGCCGAAATGCATTACAAAATCTTCACACCATTGTACGAAACGAGTGAGCCCAAGACTAGAGTTCGGGAGGTGCCATCTGCAAAATAAGAATTGTCTCTCCAAGGTGGGCATACCCATTCTTGGGATGACATAAATCATGGTTGCCAATCAAATACACTGCAGATCCATGTCATATAACTATATAAAGTGTAGCCACAAGTAATACACAACGGATCTACATCTCAAAATCAAAGATATACAAATACAATATCGATCTTCAAGAAGCTAACAACGCATGGTGGCTGGATATGAGGACTTCAAAGCTCGAGAAAAAACTTTAAGATCTTCAAAAATCGGGTAGGAGTGTAATGTGAGTGTACGATTTCACTACCCAGAGGTCTTCGATAGCTCATTGGGAAAATACAAGAGGATCTCAATGATCAGGCAGAGAACTTCAGTGATTTCGAACTAGGACTTGACTGGACTTTCAGGATGGTCGACTCAAGAGGGCAAGAGACAAATTGCAGAAAGGATGACTCAGGTTGGGTGAAACTTGCCTTGGATAAGAGCACGGAAGATGATCAGACTCAGGCAGCATGACATTGACATAAGTTCACGATATAGGAGGCAACAAAAACTCTCCATATGTTTGGAAGAGTAACCAAACAGAGGAGGACATAACTCTATGTAGCGAGAACAAATTCCTAAGGTCATATTAGATCCCAAAGCTTGACGAACAAACGTCCAAGGGCGACTCATTGTGCTCCCAAACAAGAATATATATTTCCCGTCCCCTCTTTTTGGTTTTTTTTTTTTAATTTTTTTGTTATTTTTCAATCTTTTAGAGAGCTTGAAAAAGAATAAAAGAATGCTACGTTACAAAGGAGGAATGAGTGTCGCAAGCGTACTAGTTCCAAGTGCGAGGAACAAACTAATGTTCAGAGAAAGGATACATGTGCAAGAAAAGGACACTCGGGGAAAATTCCTCCATGGATCAAGGTGTCAGGTCGCAGAGGCAAAGTGCTACAAGGCTTGCATATAAGGCATGCTTCAAAGGTTTAGTTGAGAGCAACATGGAGCCGACATTAGGCCAAAGACGCAGAAATGCAAATGCGATTAACAAGACACAATGAAACCCCCTTCAATGTAATTTTAACGAGCCCAGGGAAGGTAAACTCGGTAGTTTTTTCACGTTTAAAAAGTCTGAAAAAACATAAAAGAAGACTCCACTGGGGTACCTTTTTCGAAAACAGTCTAGTCGACTCAAAAAAGGGGTAAACTAGCACCGAAAAGATGTCTATTCAAAACCATTTTAACGAGTGTGACTTATACAAGATCACTCGACAATATTTTCAATTTTAAGGAGTCTGAAAATAGCTTAACTATGGACTCACTGCATTTTTCTAGATTTAGTTTCCTTAGGCCGAAAATGTATAAAATTTACCGAGGAGAAATCTCCCGGCGAGATGAATCTCCCGAGGTGTACCTTTTTCCTCCATAATCTATAGGCGGGAAAGAAGGGGTAAATGCATGCCAGTAGATGTTCTTCATGACCAATTTAATGAGTGTGAAGGAACAAGGTCACTTGACGATCTTTTCAATTTTAAGGAGTCTGAAAAGAGCTTAACTATGGACTCCATGGGGGTTCCTTTTTTGTAAATTTAGTCCCTCGGGCCTGAAAAAAGGGTTAAACTTATATATGAGAATACTCTTCTAGTGAATCGAAGTTCCTAGAGTATACCTTTGTTCGTAAAATTGACCATCCAGACCCAAAAAAGGTTAAACTACCGCCAGATAGACGTGCCTTCAAGTTTTAGTTTGGCGAGCGTGAAGGACAACAAGATCGCTTGACAATATTTTCATGTTTAGAGAGTCTGAAAAGGGCTTAAAGAAGACTCCAAGAGGTTACTTTTCTCAGTTAATCCAGACAATATTGAAAGGCA
This sequence comes from Picea engelmannii, assembly GCA_009831015.1. Classification (NCBI taxonomy): domain Eukaryota; kingdom Viridiplantae; phylum Streptophyta; class Pinopsida; order Pinales; family Pinaceae; genus Picea; species Picea engelmannii. The sequence goes on along the minus strand of ML791502.1, from coordinate 212,620 downwards.
TAAATGTAGTCTCGTCAGATGTTGCTTTTAGATTTACAAGCGAGCTTGAAAGTCAACAAAGTATGCACATTTTTGGGAGTCCCGAGGGTGAGGCCAAGAGTGATGATGCATCAAACGTAAGAGGCTCAATATCATAATTATGACAGGACTAAAAAGGACTCCCGAGCCTAAAATCATTAAAAACGACATGGATGCTAAAATGCAACGAGGATGTACCTAGGGCATCCATTTAAAGGTAGGATCTACAACCTAATTACGACACTTCTAAAGCAACAATGATGGTTCTATGTCGCACTTCGGTGGGATCGATCCTATGGCAAAGCGGAAAAGACAACGAGATGCAGAAAGTGGAAGTGGAATCCTAACTTATATGCAAAAAGTTGGAAAAAATGACTTTTACTAGAGGACCTTTAAAAGTGACCCATCTCCCAAAAAGTTACCAAACCAAAAGTGAAGTGCATCGTATCATCCAATAAGAAACTCAAGAACCACATTAAATGATTTTCAAGACAGAAAAAATGACAAAAAGGATTCAAAAAGGTGGCAAAAAGGGCCAAAAAAGTCTATAAATAGAAGCTGACAACTGATTTTCACCATTGCAAATTGAGAATTAACCAAAAAGCGAAAAAGACCCCTTTGCTAAAAGAGTTGATTTCAGGAGCTTAAGAGGAAAAAACAAACTTCCACTCGGACCAAGTAAGTACAAATTCATCCCTCTTGTATTTCCATACTTCAATTGTGCATTTCTTTTAGTTTTTTTTGGGGGCACTCCCTCCTAAAAAAGGGTGGCCCGCGTGCATACACGACTGTGTCCAAGACAACCCGTGTACACCCTCAAAAGCATAGAAAAAATGAAATGTGCAATAGTTAACTCCTCCTTGAACTTGTCATGTAATAGGATGTATATCCACTGGAGAGAGAAGGAGCATGAGGAGTTCGATATCTTGGTCGATGAAGACCTTGTTGCTATTGTTGCATTGGAACAATGCAGGTTATGGAAGTTCTATCGGTGTCCACTCATGAGGGCATAACCCAGGATGTTGAATTCCTTAGTGGATTATTGGCACCCTGACGCAGAGGTGTTTATTCTTGAGGGGTAGTCGTTGACTCTAATGACTAAGGACATTTAGTTCTTGACTGGCCTCTCAAGGAGAGGGGAACCAGTCAACTTGCGTACATTCCCCCTGGGCCCTACAACATCGTCGAACTCATCGGAATGCATTACGAGGCCGACAATGAGAAAGTAGGTTCTCAGGTGCTCATCCAAAAGATTACCAACCTATCACTGAAGGTGATAGTTTTTCTTATTGGGATGATCACTAGATCCGCGGCCTTACACTAGGCCTCCCGGGTGCACATGTATTGTGTGATGCAGTGCGTAAACACATGAGTATTTGATTGGAGCACGACCATGCTTAACTGCATGAAGAGGAAAATCATAGAGTGCCAAGGGCAGAGTAACAAGAACTTCAGGTTTGGTACCGTTCTATGCTCATTCTTCTTTGAGAGGGTACCCAGCCTTAGTCCGCGAGAAACAGTGCAGGGACATGTGGCCTCCTTCCCAGCAGTGTGTAGATGGGCAACATTGCTTCCATGACAGGGGGGAGGAAGGACAATAGAGGCCTTTGAAGACACATTTTTTGACTGGTGGGCATGACATATTCCAGCAATAGAGGACTACCCCTATGCCAGAATCAACTTTTCCAGGGATCCAGACATGCCCGTACCTCCTGGAGAGGAGCGAGGAGAGATATGTAGGTTTTATTTCAAAGTTATTTAATTTTAGTTTCTTTTATATATATATCATTTTTATGTGTATCAAAGTATCTGACAACTATGTTTTTGTTATGTACAGATGTGGGACCAGTGCGTCCGATAGACTTCTCGAGGACCAGGTGACGTCCTCAACCAGAGGCAGTACCAACAACAGCCGTCAGACTAGAAATAGCAGCAGGGGGACCTCCAGTCGGAGAGGCTGAGAGAGTTTTGAGATGGGTGGAGAGAAACCTCACCGCGCTCACTCATGCAGTTCCCATGGCCGAGATCAAGGATCTCCCACCATCGATACAAACTCTCGTAGTTGGGGTGCCACAGACTTGGGTCCAACTCTTCCGACATTTGGTGAACGTCGTTGTTCACTATGACAGGGCCGACAAGCCGCGTTCTTAGATAGGATGGACCTATTATGTGTCGAGGGCACACTTTGTATATTTTTGAGGGCATAATCCCCAGGATGTATACCGGATATATATTTTTGAAACGTTTGCGCCCACCGATGTACTCTGACACTTTTTGATATATATATGTATTTACATCTTTATGTCTTATGGATCACATTTTTACAAATGCATGTACATGCGTATGTGTGCTCTTCTTTTATGTGTGTGCAATATGCCAATCTAATACTTGATTAGATAGAGTATCTATCATTTGATTTAATCTCCTAGGAACGTGGATATATGTAATGTAATGAAAGCAACGTTCTAAGAGACGTACCCTAAGGAATCGTCGGTGTAAAGTAGGATCATAAACGCGGTAAACCCCATTTAACTGGGACACAACCAATTGAGCATCTAAGTAGACCAGGAGGTGAGAGATACCATGTGATGAAGCATCACAAAGCAACTCTATCACTGCGATGTACTCAACGACATTGTTTGTGGCGTCACCTAGACAGATACCTCCAGAAGATAGCAACTGGCCTTGAGGCTTGAAAATCACCTAAGTTGCGGAAGCAAGCCTCCAAGTGTGTCGACTAGTGCCCATCGTGAACCCAACGAACAACTCTGATTCACTTGACATCTGCCACAGTGAAAAATATGACATAAATAACGACACGTCCATAAAACAAAAAGACAAAAAACTAACTATATAAGAACTATACATATGTACAAGAAGTCACCCAGGTGACCAACCTACGAGTAATACTTCTTGAGGTAGAGCCCATTTCTAGGCTCCGCCAAAGTATTTCCCTCAAAGTCAACTAGAGGTAGAGCCCATTTAAGACCTCCTTCACTATGAAAGGTCCGAACCACATGGGTTTGAACTTGCCTGCCCCCAGGAAATCCTTATCTTGGTCGTAGACCAGGACAAGGTCACCTTCGGAGAAAATCTGAGGACGAACGGACCGATCATATTGACACTTGAATCGTTTCTTGTGAGCCTCGTTAGCCAAGGCTACATCACAACGTTGCTCATCGAGCTGCTCGAGATATAATAATCATTCCTCAAGTGGTGAAGTGTCTGGCAATAACTCTACTGCCAACTTTAGAGATGGGATCTGACACTCTATTGGCAAGACTGCTTCCAGCCCGTAAACGAGTTGAAAAGGTGAGAAACCGGTGGCCATCTTTACAGAAGTTCGATAGGCCCATAACACCGAGTACATCATCAAATGCCAATTTGACTTCACAAAATTGATCGTTCGCTGCAGAATAGTCTTGAGGGACTTATTCACATCTTCCACTCGACCATTCGCTTGTGGGTATTAGGGTGATGAATGCTCTTGCCTCAACCCAAGCTTTGATGTTAGATCAAACATCATATTGTTCTGAAAGTGACTGCCATGGTCAATGAAAATCTCCTTCAAGATGTCGAACCTGTTAGTGTCGGAAGTCACTCCTGGATTTCTTGCAGGAGCAGAGCCCGACACCCATCAGTTTTATGTCACGATTTGTTCATAGGGGGTGATCGAATGGAGATAATGGCTCGAGGAGGTATCACTCTAATTCAGGGATTGAATCTGATACGTAAAGAACAAAGGAGGTCCGGAATCCTAACTTCCGCCAACGAGTTGATCAAGGGTGAATAGGTGGAAGACTTGATAAGAAGGGTGAACAAACGGCTTTGGGAAACAGGCGTACAACAGTTTGCAGAAGAAAGACTCTGAATGTAAGATCCTCTTGGTTCAAGGTCTCAAGAAACTGAAAGGGAACTTGACTGGATCCGGCAATTCCAAGTAGCTCAGCGCAGGGAAATCACAATAACCGATTAGAGGCAACACAACTATTACAGTGATCCATTACAACATCATCCTATAATAGCTACAACTCGACTGGATCCTCCAATTCCGAGTTTCTCAAACACAGTGTAAACAAAGACATGAAAGAAACTGGCATTCATAAGGCAAGAAGTCTCAAAAGTTCACACATAACCAGAATAACAGTGCTTTATTAAAACTTTACAACCGGGAGCTCTGCTCAGCCATTGATCCTTACAAAAATGGCGAAAACGCCTACATATACTCAAAAACCACCCCAACAGCAAAAACAAGACACTGCATTAAATAATTGCGTCTGCATGGCTTCTGACAGTCTGCCCATGCAGACTCAGGACGATCGTGCACCCATGACAGACGCCATCTTAACTGTGCATGGCTCCATCAAGGGGAGTAGTTGAGCCATTTAAATGCCGAGTTAGCGTGTGTAGACCTCCTTCGGCTGGTCGTGAAATCGGGCCTGGCTTCTCTGGAAGAATGGGTACACAGGACCCTCCTGAACAGACTGTTGGTCAAACCCTCCATGCCTTGCAATTAATGATTGAGGCGAGGCCTCAACCACCCTCTCTTTTCTTCATTCATTGCTGAGCCGAAGCGACTCTTTGGATCCTTGAGTGGAATCCCTGATGAAAACCCGACCCAATCCACATGTATCTTCTTCTTTCCTCACGGTCTCCTGTACTTCACCATGACTTTTCTCCGACTCTGTATCGGGTTTCGGGGTTTCACGTTCCCCGTTGTCAAGAGTTCTTGACCCTTTGAACTCTCGATCACCGATTCTCCGATGAGCGCTCTTTTGTCCTTAGCCCCTCCTGGCTAGGCTCAGGTCCATACGACCATCCCTCATAAGACCGCAGCCCTATACCTCCGTCGGAGTTTCGGCACTTGTGATGTCACAATGCGCATGTCTCCATGACTCGCAATTCCCCGAGTCACGATGCACCTTTTTCCGCTCTGGCCCTCCTGGCTTAGCCCTGGCCAACGTGACCGTCACCCATGACGATGAGCTTACCCCGTCGATGTTTCGGACTTTTCGATGCCAAAAAGCATAAGTCCACGGGACTCGCGATATGTCGAATCCCGACTTCGCTTGCCACCTGTCCTTTTCTCGCGTGACCTCTTCTGGGGTCCACCTTGGTCACGATCGGGAAATCGCATATCGTGATTCTGCAATGCACAAAACTCTCGCTCCCGGGATCTCCGATATCCCTATGGCTTCAACTCTGATGGACGCTTCCCTGTCGGGACCCTCCCTGATAACGTTGATCTCCTGCCACACGTCCTTTCCAGATGGGCAGTCCCTATTGACTCTTGGGGATTCGGGACTTTCGCTGTCTTGTTTCTATTTCTTGTCCCGAGACAAGAAATATAGCTAACAAAACCTTGCTACTATCTGGTTAAAAATAAAGAGAGCTATTGTTTCGCCATCATTATTGAATGTTGGCATATCCTCAACCCACTTTTTGAAGTAGTCTACTGCTATGATGATATAATGATGCCCCCTGGATGAAGCCTGGTGGCATGTAGTAAAATCAATCCCCCACTTGGTGAAGAGACCAACAATTATGACAGGAAACATGGGAGTGGGGTGTTCCCTCATCTTCTGAGAGAAGATCAGACATGGGTGTCACTTCTTGATCGATTCAACACAATCCTTGATTAACGTATGCCAAAAGTAACCGTCTCGTAGAATATTTTGGGTTGTTGCCAACCCAGACAAATGACCACCACATGCTCCAGTGTGGCAATCATTAAGAATGAGTTCTGCTTCTTCGTGAATGAGGCACCGACGAAGGATGCAATCTACACCTCAACGATACAAAGTGTCATCGAGTATGAGATAGTTTCGTGCCTGATGGCATATATGTCGACGCTCATCGCGAGAAGTAGAGGAGGGGCACTTCAAAGTTTGGAGATAGACTAGTATATCTCCATACCAGGGGTCCGAAGATGAAATCAGAAAAAGATCTCCTTTAATCAACGATTCTTCGGGCATAACATCACCTGATTCAATCAGAAGTTCCGAAATAAGTTTCGCGAAGACCAACGACTTTTTGGATTTCATGGAAACAAAATCCAAGTCAAATTCCTGGAGGATAACAATCCATCTATTGATCTTTCCGCCAATGACACATCGTGTCAACACATATTGAAATGGATTCACAATGACAATGACGGAACAAAAGGACAACATGCACTGCTGTCAACGCAATCTTCTCAACATGGGAGTAGTTGAGTTCCGACCTATCCAAGCTTCGTCTCAGGTAATAAATCACGTTCTCTTCGAGCAAATTGTCCTCTTGAACCAAGACCATACCGATGGTCGAATCTGCAATGGTCAAGTATAACAAGAAATCTTTATTATAATTGGGAGGACGGAGCAGAGGGGCAGACGTAAGGGTGCGTTTCAACGCTTCAAAAGAGCGCTGAGCTGCTTTGTCCCAATGAAAAGGGACTCCTTTCTTCAATAAACGCATGAACCCTTTAGTGATCTCGACATAATTTGCGATAAAACGCTGAAGGAAGTTCGCTTTTCCCTGTAAGCTTTGAAGCTGAGGGATTGTGCATGGGGGAGGCAACTAAATTATTGCCTCAACCTTTAGAGGATCAACCATGATCCATGTTGTCGAAACTATGAAACCTAGAAGACAACTCGACGTCACGTAAAAACTGCACTTGTTTGGATTCAAGCGAATCTGATAGTAGCGACATCGTTCAAAGATTAGTCGGAGGTGTGCGGGATGATAAACTCTCTTACGATATCGTGATGCTAGATCATTGAGATACACCTCGACTATATGTCTAAGGTTATGGAAAGCAAAATACATGGCCTGCTGAAAAGTCTCTCCAACATTCTTCAGGCCAAAAGGCATCTTATGATAAGAAAATGTGCCCCACGGACAGATAAAAGCTATTTTATTTTGGTCTTCTGGTTTGATCTATATCTGGTTGTATCCCGAAAAACCATCCATGAAAGAAAAGACCTCACAGCCTGCGCATTCATCGACAATCTGGTTAATGAATGGGGTGGGGAAATTATCCTTTGGACAGGCCTTGTTCAAATCATGAAAGTCCATACACACACGAATCGTACCCTGCTTTTTGTTGACTGGAACGAGATTTGACACCCATTGCGTCAACTGAACGAGGTAGATGAAACCGACTTTGAGCAGTTTCTCTACTTCAGCCTTAATAACTGTAGCTTTGAGGATTTACCAGATGAAGCTTCTATCGAACGGGCTTGGCGTCAGGATAAGTCGTTATCTCATATTCGACGATTCTTGGATCAATGCCTGGCATTTCCTCGTAAGACTAGGAAAAAACGTCGCGAAATTCCTTAAATAAATATGTATAGATCCAAATCTCCTCAGGGGAGCAGTTCGCTCCGACGAAGAAATTCTCCACGATGCCAGGGGTTCTGGAGATGTCAATAGGTATTTTTTCAACGATAGTTTCCATGTTACCCTCAACATAAACTGCATGCGTAGCTAGAGGATTAACAGGACAAGGCCTGTCTCCAGTCATAGTCAACACAAATTCACTTGCCTCTATTCTTCTTAACTCTGGGAGGAAATAAGATCTGTGATGGAGATCATCCCAGGGTGTGTCCGGACCAGTCAATGGCTCTATAATCGCCTCATCAGAGGGAAAGATCAAGTCTAAAGAATCGGTAGTGGCGAGGGAACCTTGATCCCAAATAGGCTCGAGAACTGGATGTGGGAATCAGATTGGGGTCGACTGAAGCTTGCTAGACAATATTGTACGCAACTTCTGCCACGGACAAGGGCATGGCCATGTCAGGATGCCTTGTCCCTTCCATCGAGGCTGATGGGGAAAGAAGAGTCCATAGATTGTTAAAGTAAGTCGTACGGAATGACAACACTTGAAATATTTCATCCCTAGGGTGGTCGGGGGCAATCGATATCTTCTTGAAATCGCCAGAGGGAGGTGAGTAATCAAAAGTACCCATCAACGGTGGGCAAAAACCAACCCCCACATTGACGACGCCAAGCTGAGGGTTATCAATCATCGGGACCATGGATGCTCCCGATGAAGGGTCATGCCTGGAGAAGGATAATTGGTCAATGGTTATAATTCGACCCTCGCGTGGAAACAATAAGAGCCAAAAAACTGTAGCAACCACTTCATGCATTGCATAGTTCCAACTTCTTCCTAATAGAAGGTTGTAGTGGAGAGGCACATCGACCACTTCAACTTCGACGCACACGGTCTTCCCTCCTAACTGCACGGGAAATAAGGGATGATTCCATGTGGTCTGAAAGAACGACCTTTGAAAGCAGTAAGTAGAATAGGTGATCGAGAAAAAACAGGTTGGCCAATGGCCTTCCAACATGCCAACGAAATCATGCAGGTCGAGGTGCCCTCATCAACCACAATACGAAAAATATTCCGAGTGAAAGATTTCTTGGGGCGAGCCACTACTATCTGAAATGCCATGTGGTAAGGGAGACGAGGTTTCAAGTCGGTTGTATCAAGCATGATCGTTCTCGGATTACAGGTCTCAACAGATCCCAAAGCGGACAACAGAGCCTTTCTCTGTGAAGCGCATATCTGGAGGACCTCCAAAGCAGACATCATACAAGGGGTTTGTGAAAAATCTTCCACCACAGAGTAATTCTAGGCGACCATCGCGTTCAGTTTATGGAAGGATTTCTTGAACGCCCCTTTTGGGATGCGTGCCATTATTTCACCCATCGTCTTCTCAATCTGGAGAGGAACGAGTGGGTTTGTGGGCTCTTTACCCTTTTCGATAGATTCCAACATTTCGTAGTCATGTGCTCTAGTTGCTATATAACCATCACCTTTCATCATATAAACGTTCACGACTGAGGGATTACTAGAAGAGGCCGAGGGACTGCCCCCATCTGCGCTCGAAGAGGCTTGAGTCATATTTTGCCCATGTGGAAATGGGTTCATTAGCACTAATAACTTCTAGGCCACCGTAAGTCGAGGGCACAGGTGAGTCGGATGGTCCTCCGTGCAAAGGTTACACATATACTTCGACTTTCTCTTCTCTGTGTTGCCCCTGCCAACATTGTTGTTGGGTTTCTTAGCCCCCTTACCCTTCTTGTTTTGTTGTTTCTTCTTTCCTTCAGGCTGTTGGATGGCCTTCAAGTTCGTCGACTGCACGTTGTGTATGTCCGACGTTTGGGTAGGGGGAGCAGCCGAACCAGAGGTCTGGTTGGATGATGTCTTTTGTATCGACAATTGTTGCAATTGATTTGACAACTGATTAGTGGGCTTTGCTTGTGTTGAACCAACTATACCATTGACATGTGGTCTAGACTTGTGTCTGGCCTTGTCAAGGATGGACCGTGGTGCATCTAGAAAAATCTCATAGACTAAACCAGACTGAGAGTATATCAGTTTGAGCTTTTGTGCTCTCATTATTGCCTCCTCCTTTGAAAACACTCTTGACGTAGCAACATCCTTGGATAAATGAGGTACCAAAGACTTCATGAACCACTCCAGTAGGAATGTTGGTGGGACCTGGACCTTGATCAAACTCTTCCAACGCCGCCATTCTCAGATGTGATCTGAGATATGATCGGCCTTTGTCTACTCAATTTGGCCAACAATTCGGTGCCGACATCATATCTCACAGGTAGTTGGAAATGGTTAAGAAAAACCATCTCCAAATCGCTAAAATAAGAGTATATTGAGCGGTTGAGCTCGATGTACCATTTCGAGGCACGCCTGATAAGAGTGTGTTGAAACAAGTGCAACTATATGGATTCGTCTCGCAGCGAGGTTGACGAGAACCATAGGTGGAAAGTGGTCACGTGATCACCTGGATCTTCGCCAAGCTTACCTTCGAACTTCAGAATGTCTAAGGGTAATTTAGTCAGCATGGGAGGCCAACATGGATCATGACAAATTGGGTCGTTTAACAACCTTGACAAGTCTGGCAAATGTAACATCGCCAGAAATGATAGCTTGGGCTGAGTACTATGTATAGGAAAAAGTGAGCCTGGAGTTTGACTAGCACCAAGTTACCAGGAAAAGTCGGGCTGCTAACCAATGTTTTGGTAAATACCATGGCCTTGACCAGTGTACTGATATTGCATTTTTTGGGACATCATTGGCTGATTCCCTTAGTTGGACATTAAGGGTTGGGTGGGGATTTCTCCCTGCGTTGTGTTCCAAAGATTCTGGAAAGGGTTGCCCACTGCCAATCCGACAAGCATAGATACTGAGCCTTGCCCAGGGTTCCATTGACCATGGAAGGGGTTTCCCTTGGTCGGAAATCCCTGACAAGGGGATTGATCCCTACCAAGGATTCCAAAGTCCTTGTGAGGAGAAGACTCTTGTGTTTTCCCCCTGTGTAGGAATAGTACCCTGCACATGATTATGTTGTCCAAAACCAGGGTTGGCCCCAACCGAGATGGCAGTTGAAAAAAAAAAGTTATTACCAAACGCCTCGAACAAAGAGAACGACATAGAACCCACCAACATGGTGTAGGAAGACGGTCCTAGACTGCCTGCTCCAAACAAGTTGTAGTTTGTGCTTGGCCCGATGGGTGGCTGGAAAGCACCACCAAGGGAGGGGGACATAGGAGGCATATGCCCCCCATCGTAAGGGATAACATTATAGGAGGTTGAGGTGCCCCCCATGGACCCTTGCAAAGGAACGTTTGAGCTCCCTAGCCCTAGACCCATGGTCTGTAGGGTGGAGTAGGTGAGGACAGAGTTCATATCAAAGCCGAGCATTCCATATGAAAATGGAGGGCCCGTTGCACTCTGTGTGAACGGAGTAGTGGTCGCCACCATTGACGGAATCAGACCACTGTCCAAAGTAGAGGTGTTCGAGACCATCGTGGTCCGGACCGACGAAGGTGAGTTAGGAAGTAGAATGCCCCCAGTGGTGGCAACCGTTGAGGGAGTGTGAGGACTCCCTGACGAGGTAGCAACATTTTCTTCCATAGATGCTTACAAGACTATCTGACACTCGTGATGGGTTACCCTTGGAGGGACAACTTGTATCAAAAGTGGTGCTGACAAGTCAATGATCAGAGGGTTAAATGGCCCGAGAGCTTCCGCTGCAAGGTCAGAAATAGTCGGTTCCTCTGGATTTGAGTGTTCTCCTCTCAGAGCTGGCTCGGGCAGAGTTTCCTGCAGCCCAGTCGCCTCAAATGACCCTTGCTAGTTAAGTCTTCATCGTAACGGTGGTGGTGGTGGCTCCAATGTAATCAGTGGCAAGCCCTGAAGCCTTCATGACCAGAGGAGCTCCTGATCTTCCACTTTGTGAAAATATCAACGACACAGTAAGGCTTTTTCTACCATTGAAAACCAAGCACACACTAGAAAATTTCCTACAAGATAAAACAAACAAACCACTATCTATTTGGAAGAACAGTTACGCCAACCAACACTAGAGCAACTTAGTAGTGCAAGTGCAACTCAAACACGGAAGCACCCTTCGAGTATACTTTGCAAAGCGTGGCCCGATGTTTTCCCTAGGTACCACGGTATACCCCCGCAGTCACCTGTGTAAGTCCCTAGAATAAAGGAAACTAAGTTGTCAGCTCGCGAACAATCACTAGGCGGGTACAGTCGACAGTCGGGTGGACCGCAATGAGCAGGGTAACAAGCCCGAAACCTATCGAGGGTATAGAAAGCAAGTGGTCTGGAAGACAATTGAGGATCTCGAACTGATTCAAGGTCCACGAATGTCCGTAGGCAAATGCAAACGAAAGTATCCCACAACAAGTCCTCAATATGCATTCCCCACTACGCTTTCTTCGACTTTGGAGGGGTTATCTCCGCTACCTTTCCGCACGCGACCTCGTGTTTAGCCCCTATGTTAGAGGGGGGTCCCATATAAATTTCACGTTTACTGGACTTTTTTACACTCCCTAGATCTGAATCCAATGTTTGTTTATAAGCCTTGAAGAATTTCCTCTCCAACCTAATTCAAGGCTCTAGCCTAAACTAGTTGATTGACCCTGCAAACATAAAGTCTTGTTGATTTTAATTTTAGCATTAATTTTAAATGGCTTGTTTTAACTCAAGGAAATGGTAGGGAAACTAGTGATGTGTATGGGAGACGAAGAAGGAGAAGAATACAAAATTGAAAACAAAATTACTTCTAGTTAACAATAAAAATTTGCAACTAACTCTTTAACCAACTTTTCATAACTAACTTTTTTTCCCCAAGATCTTTAACTAAAACGCAATTTCACTTGACTACGAGCTACTTAAATTCTATGAAATCAGTTAAAGAACTTAAAAACTGAACTCCGTTTTCTTTTCACGTAAAATGACTAAACCCTAACTACTTTACCAAACTAAGAAATGAAATCTTTTTCTATTCTTTTTTTTATTCTTCAAACAATAAACTTAAAATAAATTCTTTTTCTTTTTCTTTAAAGCAGGCGAAAGGGGAAAAAGTGAAAAAGAAGACAAGACTGAAACTGACCTCTGGCCCACTGCAGATCGCAAGGATTCATTAAAGACACCAAACAGGCTGATCAACAACTCAAAGACTCGCCAAAAACCCTTTCTGAATTAAACACACGAAACCTTTAAAAAGATAAGCAAAATGACATCTGAACCAGACTTTGACTGTAAAAACCAGAGACACTGCATTTAATCAAGAAACCATGAGAAGTAAAACTTCAATCAGAGAAGAGGTTGACTACCTCTTCTAAAAAAAAAAAAAATTTCTTAACACAGGTATGCTACTGAAGCTTAAGCAGCTTGCGTATGTACATGGGCTGTCTATAAAGTAGGGCACATATGTACGCGTGCTGACCCATAGCAGGCCGCGTACACCTCTGTATTTCTTGAAAAAAAGAAAATAAACAAACAGACCGGCAGGGTAGGGAGAACTGGTATGGCACCAATAGGTGACCATAATCCATTAAATACTCGGCAAACTCAAAAGGTATAAAACCAATCAAACACCCCAAAAATCCCCTAAAACCCTAGAGGCTTCCCCAGTATGGTCGTCAGTTCTGCTAGCGGGAAAACCCCCCCTTTGGCTACACCAGGGTTTACAATGTAGGCAGATCAATAATCATTTAAAAGTCTCCTACTTTTCTAACTACCCCAAACATACCCCAGACTTGTGCAAGAAAAGTAAAATAAGAAGGATCCGGTAACTGTACCTTTACTCCCCGTCCGGTGTAGATCCTCTCGCGCTTGATAGCTTCGATGACTTCAAACCTCCTCCCAAAGGCTGGCATGCATTCAAAGACATATAAACATAGAACTACAAGCATACATTTCATACATAAATAAGGGTTAGATGTTAGAATAAAAACATGAAACAAATGCAAACATTCGACTCATCGTGTTTTGGGACAGGAAAAATACTTATTTTATTGATAAAACAATGATTACTTACAACCAGTGCCGATTACTGCTCCTCGAACCTGGTCCAGGCTCCTCTTCACCAAGCTCCAAGTGCACCTCCACGTATCTTTCTTCTCTCAAACTTATTCTTGGGAAATGGGATGGGCTCTTATGGAGGAAAAAGGGAAAAATAAGAAAAGCTGAGGCAATTCTCACAACAAGGCCGCAAATGCTTGGCGCAAGGAGGGGATGTGAAATGGGAAGAGTTTCACTGTTCTTATGCTTAGCCTAGGAATGAGACTCCAACACCTCATTTTATATGGGAAAATGATGGTTATTCAGTTGGGTGACGGGCTATAGGTGGTGGATTAGTTGGGAAACTACCCAATAGCCCATAATTTCGACGAATTCCTTGCAACGTTTTAATTTTTGCAACTTTTGCAAGTATACACGGGTTGTAGTTGTGCAACTAGCATACGTACGCGAGCTGTAGTGGTGCAACAAGCGTATGTACGCAGACATTATTGGAGCAGCTTGAGTATGTACACGGGTTGTAGTGGAGCAGCCTGAGTATGTACGTGGGTTGTAGTGGAGCAACCTGAGTATGTACGCAGGCTGTAGTGGAGCAAGGTGCGTACATCTTCAAAAAAATGGTTTTTTAGAAGAGCAACTCAGTGATGGCTTGGAAAAAATGCAAGTAAGAGGGAAAAATCCCATATATGCATGTATAGATAAATTTAGGGTTATAAAAACCGTGCTAGGGTTAGGGTTTTTGACAAAGATTGTAACGACTATAAGCCTATAAATTAGTATAAATAAGGACCTAGGAGGTCTAGGTTTGAGGGAGAAGAGAAGAGATATTGTGCTGAGGAAAGGATGTTAGTTAAGGATTGAGAGTTAATTGGTTAGAAAGCTACTGTTTGTACTAAGTCATGTATAAGAGTAGAATAAGTTATCCTTTGAGGGTTAGGTCACAGGATGAGGAGCCTGGTGTGATATAGTCACCTTCATAGAGGGTTCTTACACTCAGTTTGATTGTATTATCAAAGATGTAATGCATGCAACGTAATATTTTGTAGTAGAATAAACAAAAGAGCAGATAAGCCATATCTTTTTGGACGTATCCCTAGGAGGGGGTGAACCATGGAAAACCTTGTGTTCCGTGTGTTTGTTAATGAATGCTTTAATTTCTGTGGATCATTAGCTTAAGAATGAATGGTTAAAGTAGCTATATGAACATGCATGCATAGGTTTAATGATGAACAAATCATAGAAGTAGATGAATGATTAAGAAAGATAATGCATAAGGAAGAAAGAACCCTTCACAGTCCCCACTCACTCCTATACTGCAAACACCTGAGTATTGCAATCCCCCATAAAAGCTATCTCAGGTGAGACTGCGTTGTGCACCCTATGCGCAACATTGCCTTCTGGTTTACCAGGAGGGCCGATAGTTTTGAGGGTTTGTTGGAAACATGTTTGAGATCAGAACCTGGGTCAACCCAAGAAGAAGTTAAGAACCAACAAATGGTTCTGTTTCCGACTAGAACTGCACAGGATTGAGTGGATGGGATCCGTGGAAAAAATGCGTGGAGGATGAAAGTACATTGCCCTGTGTAGTTCATCGATCAACTCATCAATCCTTGGTATTGGGTATCGATTTTTGATGGTATTCTTGTTTAGTGCCATGTAGTCTATGCACATCCTCATAGTGCCATTTTTCTTGTTCACCAGTACAACTGATGAAGTGACAGGACTAGATCTAGGCTTGATATGTTCCATATCTAAAAACTCCTTTATGGCCTTCTGTATTTGATCCTTGAATCTCTTCAGATGCCTATAAGGTGTGGTGATCACGAGTTTTGACCCTTATTATAGTTCAATGACATGCTCAAATCCTTTTTTAGGTGGTCTCCCTGTTGGAAATGGTTCAAATACTCTCTCATGCTTCCCAATAAATTCCTGGATATCATTAGGATAATGCTATCATTCATGTGATGGCTTCTCCATGGTGATCAAGCACTTTGTTGTGCAAGCCACATCCATGTTTCTAAAAGGGGTGTCCATGCAATGGTTAGACATGATCCTGAGGGCACCTGTTGACATACCTCTCATCAGGACTCACTGTCCACCCTTGTCTTGGAACTCCATCCTCATGTCCTGATAATTCAAGCGGATATCTGCCAACGAGTACAACCACTAAACTCCTAGAACCACATGAGTATTTGATAAATCCACAACGCAAAAATCATCAGTCAATGTATAGTTTCCCAATGTTAATTCCAGCCCCTTGATCCTCTGAGTACACATCATGTTGTACCCATATGCTACTACCACATTGAATCCATCAAAATCCTCCACATGGATTTTTCTTTTGGTGACAATTGCAACATCAATGAAGTTGTGGGTGGCTCCACCATAAGACATTGTTGTAACCCCTTGCCTCTGTACAATGCCTCTGATCCTGAAGGTGTAATATTTAGGGACTCCTGAAAGTGTGGCAATGGTAACTCCCATGGGGTTGTCCTGCAATGGTGCCTGCTGAATAGCCTGTGATGATTCACCATTTTCCTGTCCAATACCTTCATCATCACCGTCATCCTCCTCGTTGGAAACTTCCTCAATGTAATGGACTTTACCTTTTCCCATACATTGATGACTTGGCTCCGATGAATATTTGCAATTGAAACAAAGTTTATTTCTCCTTAGTTCTCTTTGAATATCCTCATATGTCCTATCCTTCCCTGTCCATGGATTTTGGGGAAACTTTTTCTCCTTAACCCCTTGAGGGATAAAGGGTTTTGTCGGTACCTTCTTCTTGATTGTGTCCTTCATGTCTTGGGATCTAATGATGTCCTCCTGCAATGTGGGTGGCATGAATTCCTTCACCCATCTTCTCAAGGGTTCAACTATACTCTCTGTGAATAACATCACCAACCTTTGTTGATAAATATCTATCACCATAACCACCATCCTATGAAAATATGTGATGTATGCTTCTCGTGTACCTATTTGTCTCAATTGTGCCAACTCCCTAAAGTGTATCTCAGGGTCCTTCTTGTCAAACCTATCCATCAAAATCCCAGTGAAGTCCACATATGAAGTAATGTTGGCGTGTCCTAATGTTATCAATCCATGGTACCACCATTCATGATATTCTCCTTCCAAGTGAAGGGTGTCATACTCAATTGTTTTTTCCTAGGTCATTGGGTTAATTTGGAGGTAAGTGTCCAACTTATTTACCCATGCCCTAGTCGTTCTCTTTGTAGACCCATCGAAGGGTGGGATAGCCGACCTTCCCACCTTGCGCATGAGGTCATAGTTCTGTGGGCTCTGCACTCCTCTAATCCCCTCTCTAGGTTTGCTCTTATGCTTGAAGTCACATAAGTAATTATAGGAAACTTTCTCACATAAATCTTTATCTATCATCTTGTACTCCCTGTATGAGATGTTAATATCAAGCCCCTAATCCAGTTTCTCTTGTGATTTTGTAGGTTTCCTTGTAAGGAACTATGGTAATAAGTGCCCAGGGATATTTAGGCTCTTTATTTGAGTTGGGGTATGGTTATTGCTACTCTCCATATGTATTCTATCACCACAATGGGATCCATTAGTTCCACCTTGAACCATACCATTCGTATTCCCACACCGGACCACTAACTGTATGAGCACTTCAAGCATCTGTTGTTCAAACCTTGTTGTATCTGCATGTCTATGGGATGCCTCATTCTATCCATTGACCATATCTATTAATATTTGGAGCATATTCCCTTCATGTCTGTCTCCCATGCTTCCTTCTGGCTCTACTTCTATACAGTTTACTTCAGTTTCTCCTTCTAGTGATTCTTGAGAGGTATTTCCTCCATGCCCTTTTCTTCTAGGCATTAATGTAGTCACATGATAGAAGAAACACCAACTATGATACCACTGTAATGTCCCCAACCATACTAGTAGGGGAAATTATGTTTTATGTCCCAAATTTGTTATTCCTTCTTATGTGAATGTGTTGTTAACTTCTTACAAATAGTTTGCTTAATTAGGAATATTGTTAAACATTTAGCATACATCCATTACACAGAAAATAGAGTAGATAACATGGCATCTTATTATGGATGGAAAATCCCAAAACTAGTACAATTATATCTAATGGTTGTAACAACTGCAAAATACTCCTAAGCACTCAAATCTAATGGCTGCTAGACAACTACACAATCTACTACAGAAACAATACAAGAAAACCTAGAATGATTCCAATCCGTTGTTCCAAGACTCTCCACGCTCTACACTGCTTTGTTCCAGTAATATCCACTCTACAAGCGGCCTTCCAATTCTATCCTAAGCCCTTCGCAAGACCTGAATTTTCCAAGAGATTCTTTTGGACATTTAAGGAATGTCAATTAAATTCAATATTCTTGTATGGTGACACAACATATTCACCTTTTGGAAAAGGTACTGTGAAAGTTTCTCTTCCTGGAATTGGAGAGAAAATGATCTCGAATGTTTGGTATGCATCTACATTAAAAAAGAATACATTGAATTCCTTCTAGAAAAATTTGAGAAACAATTAGACAAGGAGAAAAATAGAATTCCAAATCAACCAAGTACACAACATTGGTTTGAAATAGATTGGACTTCTCCTGAAAATGACAATTCTTCATTAAGTTTGTCTGACACTTATTCAAAAATTTTATTTGAATCTTCATCAAACAATTCATTTGATAATGAAACTCCATTCCAAGATACTTTAGAAGAAAGGAGAGTTTATGTTTTTATAAATCCTATTTATAATAATGGTTATCATTCAGATCCTCAATCTAGTCGACATTAACTGCCAAAATGGGCTATTCAACTTTTGAAAGATGTCAATGTTGGATTACTGAGAGGGGGGGTGAATCAATAATGAGAAATTATACCAATTATTAATCCTTTAAACCACAAAGTACACTCTTTTACTTATTCAACCATGTTCATATGTTCATCATCAATATCTTACTATATCATAAGCATTAACATTCATTAGTGCATAATAAACAATAACAAACACATCCACACAATGCACAATACACCAATATTTACGTGGAAACACAATGTGGGAGAAAACCACAAAATGATTTTCTTATATGTCAATAATTACATTCAAGGAAGCACCAACTTCCAATTCTCCAGCTACAACTGGAAGGAGGCTCCAACCCCCTAGTTTCTCAGGCTACAACCTGAGGGAAGCTCCAACTCCCCAATTATTTGCCTACAACCAGAACGAGGCTACAACCTCCTATGTTTTCTGGCTACAACCGGAAGGTGGATACAACAACCTATCCTTGCCCCATCCAACCGCCCTGAAATATAAATAGAATGATGGAACCACTGTCACACTATCACTGTGAGATATACTGTTGTAAACCTGTACCAATCAACCTGCACCAAACAACCTGTAACAACCTGTACCAAAATACCTGTAATCAACTTGTACCAATAACCTGTAAACACCATGTACCAATAACCTGTGTCAACATGTACTGTGCATAGACCTATGCCTCAACCTGTACCATAAAAAAGTGCATCAACCATGCACCAAACATGTACAAGTAACCTGTCACAACAACATGTCCAAAAAACCTATCACAACAACCTGTCTCATCAATATTATCAACCAAATTAGATCTACTCACCAATATCAATCACCAGGACAAATCTCAACCATATGCACAATATCACCAAGATGTGCATCAACCAAGCATATCACAACAACTCATAATCATCACCAAGATCAATATGTGCTTCTAATACCAAGACAAGCATGCTACATCATCCATAAATCATGTGTCAACAATACTCCTAAAAAGTGCCTCCAACCATGTACCAAGTATGTACCAATCATGCATCAACTACACATCAACTATGACTCATCAAGGTGTACCAACATCATCAACTATACACCTCATGTATGTGCCAACTCATCAACTACTTGTTTCAACCATGTACCCAATATGTACCTTAACCATATACTAAATACATATACCAATATAACCATCAAAATTTCTCTAGTAATACATCAGACTATCGATAACCAAATACCATAAACCATTACATCAAACCATGTGCCACAACCTCACTGTTATACAACCTCTATCTGTAACATACCTCAACCAAAAGCCCTAATCAATTTCATCATCCAAATCTGATTTGTAACTTTGTAATAGACCTGGTAAATATGATCAGATACCTACAAACCTTCCTTAACTTTAACAACAAGAGACTAGCATTTTCATCAAACTTTACTTTAGTATCACATGACTAATTTTGGATTAGTCAACAACCCTAACTTGAAATAATCATAACTATGTACCTGTAATGAATAAATATCTAAAAATAGTACACAATGTTCTTGAGTGTCTTTTATGCAATTCCTCTAGGTTTTGATGCAGAAGCATCGTCATCAAAGCACAAGTGGAGGACAACTCAGCACCCCAATGCACATTTTGAAGTGATTCTAAATTTAGCGATGGCATGTCATGTAAATATCTTGAAAATATTGTAATTAAAGAAGATCTTAAATGATAGGAGGTTGAACCATCACGCGAGATCAATGGAGATTGTATTTTTCTTTAATGTAATTAATGGCAGTAAAGATCTAAAGCATTCACTCTTATCTGTTTGTACCAATCATTTATTGTAATAAGCCTTAGTAGTTGAAAGATTTTAATTTGATAGGATAGCACTAAGGTAGCCGGAGGGAAAAAGCTCTATGAGCCCTTCTTGTATAAATATATGTATTGTTGCCCAAATAAGGTTGTTGAAGGTTATTACTGAGGGATGTTGAAGGTTATTCTAAGAGCTGTTGAGAGTTATTTGGAAGTAGTTGCACAAAGTTGTTGAAGAGTATTGTAGCTAAAGATTATTGTAGTTGAAGACTGTTGAAGCTTGTCGAGTTGTATGAGCCCATGTACATACCATTTGAATGAATATAACAAAGAAGTGTTGATCCAAATGTTGGTGTTGCTGTTACTGTGTCTTTCTGAATGAATGGTAGGATTTCTGTTTAATTGCAATTCTTTGTTATTACTTGTTCTTATATTATGAATGCTTTACACGGTTGAATGTATGAATATGTGAGGATTAGATAAGTTTAAATTGTTTCTCTTCTACGAGCTTATACAAGGAGTGTGTTGATAGAGTCTAGTTTGACTCATAAACTCACAAGAGACAACGTGGATATTTATATGCAAGGAGTGCATTGACAGAGTCTATTTTGACTCAAAATCTCAAGAGGGATAACATGAAGTTATTTGTAAAGAGTGAAAAAGAACTACATAAGGTGTGCATAGGCAGAAACATGCTCAAAGACACATTGTTCAGGAGCAACAATTGAGTCATGTAGGAACTGTTGCAAGGAGTACACAATTTCCCATAAAGGGTCTTAGTGAAATAATCTTATTGCAAGGTGTGCACAAGGTTGGCTTTGGCTAATTGTCAAAGAAGTATTCTTGGAAAGGCACAAGGAGTAAGTGTCGAAGAAACACCCAGGAGAAGCTCAAAGTTTCAAGAAGGAACAAGCTTAGAAGAGAGAGTGGGTGGAAATTCTTCAGTGGGAAGGATCCCATTGAAAATTTCCTAATCAACGAGAAAGACCCATAAGGAGGAATCGAGATCTTTCCAGACTGTGAGATCTGGGGAAGCTGCATGGAGGATAGTCTTTGAATCCTTCAACACTTCGTGTGTTCGAAGGTTTGAAGGTATTCAAGGAGTGGGGTCACCGAAGTCCCGAAGCTGCGAAGTAAATCTAAGTCATCGGTATCAAGGAGGATACATGGCAGCCGATCAAAAAGTCCAAGAGGTAAAGCTCTAGAATATTTTCATGGAACATAAGCAATTTTCACGACGTCGTGAAGGCGAAGAGATCTGGACCGTTGGATCCAAGAAGGACATGCAACAGGGATCCGTGTGCTCCGAGAGAAGAGTAATCCAGAGGAAAGTGAGAGTAGTGAAGCCGAAAGTCCCGAAGGATGGAGTCAACATGAGTTGTTGATGAATGGAGGGACATGTAGAGAGTGTAGATTCACTCCGCAAAAAAATTCACTTTGGAGGAATTGGAGTGTGAAGGCATGAGAACTCACTGAAGCTGAAAGTCATGAAGGCGGCTAGCTGGAGGTCATAGCCCATGGTCATAAGGAGAAGGGCCTAACAGAGGATCTAACACTCGCCAGTCAGTGTTATCAGCAGCGCCAAGAAAAGGCTGTGCAAGTGAGTTGAGCCTGCATGGGTAACAAAAAGGGGACCTGTGTGAATCAATTTCACGACCGTCTAGCAGAGACCCGAAGAGATGATTCGGTTCAGTGAATTGAATATCCTTGACCGAGAGGTCGTGCAGCCCCTAGGAGGGAGGGGTCTTGCATCAAGTGGTATCAGAGCCTCAAATTGTGCCTTATGTAAACGAGAGGAGATAGTTTGATAACATTTAGTGGTATCAGATACATTAAGTGGTATATGTGTACAAGAGAAATCTCAATGCCATGCTGCCTAGAAGACGTGCAGAGCAACCTATAGAAAATCAAGCTGTGGAAATTGAGATGAGAGAACTTCGCGCAAAATTGGATGCTATGGAGACAACACAAAGAAGAGCACCTGATGCTGAAGATGTCAGTGATGCAGAGAGAAAAGACATGAAAGTTGAAGGAGCTGTAAGAGAAGATGCTGCATAAGAACACTTGCTGAAAGTTGATGTCAAATTGGGAGCAAGAGAAAAGATAGAAATCCCAATGTACGAAGGCAACTTAGATGTGGAAGAATTTCTTTATTGGATACGAGCAATGGACAAATACTTCGACTATGAAGAAGTTGATGAGGAGAAGAAAGTAAAGCATGCTATCACGAGATTGAAGGGACACACAACACTGTGGTGGGATGAACTACAAGCTGACAGAAGATGCAAGGGCAAGAAAAATATCAAGAACTAGGATAGAATGGTAGCCAAGTGGAAAGCTAAATTCATACCCAAATACTATCAGATAAATCTGTTCAGGAAACTACAGAACCTGAGACATAAAGTGCAGATAGTAAAAGAATACACCGAGGAATTTTATAAGCTGAACATTAGGGTTGGACAGAGAGAAAAGGATGATGAAAAGGTTGGAAAATATATTAATGGCCTGAGGTATGAAATCCAGGATGAAATCAACATGATAGAAGTAAGAACAGTGGAAGACGCTTATCAGATTGCACTGAAGGTAGAGGAGAAGTTGGCCAGTAAACAGAGTCAGCGGAGCAGAGGAAGAATTCTAAACAGAGGTAAGGGAATTGTCCATGACAAGGTGCAAAATCCCAAGGTTGGGACTGAAAATCTACACAATCACTCAGGAAGAGGAGGAAATTCATGAGGGAGACAATATGGTGGAAGGAATGCTTTTACTGCAGGAAGAGGAAGAGGCATATGAGGAGAGGTGAAGTGTTATGCCTGTGGAAAAACATGACACATGTCTCGGGAATGCCCCGAGAAAAATAAAGAAGGAGGAGGCGAAGCTCACATTTCAGAAGTGCAGAGGTGGAATGTTTAGGCATAAGGTGCAGAAGATGGGAGATCCTTAGTGATGAAGAAGGTTCTCTTGAAGCTAGAGCTAGAGGTGGAGAAACCAGTTCAGAGGAAAAATTTGTTCAGGAATGCTTGCAAGACTAAAGATAGGGTATGCAAGGTGATGATTGACAGTGGGAGCATTGATAACTCAATATCCACAAAAATGGTGGAGAAATTGGAGTTAGAGACAACTGCACATCTGAGTCCGTATAGAGTCTCATGGTTGCAGAAAGGTCACCAGGTAATGGTAACTAAACAATGCCTAGTTGAATTTAAGATAGAAGGATATAGATATGAGATTTTATGTGATGTGATTCCCATAGATGTATGTCATGTCTTGTTGGGGAGACCATGGCAGTTTGACAGAAATGTCATTCATGATGGGAGGAAAAATACTTCTACCTTGGATAAAAATGGCAGGACACACATGCTACTACCAATAGAGGAAAGGAAAGTGAAGGAAGAAACCATCGCAAGTATACTTCTCATGAGTGGGAAGGAACTCCTGAGTGAAGTCAAGAAGGAACATGAGATGCGATTTGATGTGGTGAGGAAGCCCAGAGTTGTCATTACAAGTAATTCTATGGATGATATTCCTGAAGAAATTTAGGAGCTATTAGAAAATTTTGATGACATAGTAGTGGATGAGTTACCTCGCTCATTACCACCCATCAGGAGTATCAACCATCACATTGATATAATACTGGGAGTGAGTCTGCCAAACAAAGCAACATACAAATTGACACCTCAAGATAATGAGGAGGTAAAAATAAAAGTCTAAGATTTGATGGACAAGGGTTTAGTTAGAGAAAGCTTGAGTCCATGCACACTACCAACTGTGTTGAGTCCGAAAAAATATGGAGGATGGAGAATGTGTACAGACTCAAGAGCCTTAAACAAAAACACCATCATGTACATATTTCCTTTGTTGAGGATGGATGACTTAATGGATTGTTTGAGCGGAGCAATCTATTTTTAGAATATAGACTTGAAAAGAGGATATTACCAGATAAGGATGAAAGAAGGTGATGAGTGGAAAATAGCTTTCAAAATGAATGAAGGGTTGTATGAGTGGCTTGTTATGCCATTTGTCTTGACAAACACCCCAAGTAATTTTATGAGGTTGATGAATGAGGTATTGAAATATTTTATTGGTAAGTGTGTGATTGTATATGTGGATGATATATTAGTCTTCAGTAAAGCCGAAGAAGAGGATTTGAGACACTTAACATTAGTGATGGGAAGGTTGTAGCGGGAGAAGCTATTGATAAATCTGAATAAATCATCTTTTATGAAGACAAAACTCATTTACTTGGGTTTTGTAATCTCTTCAAATGAATTGAAGATGGATCCTTAAAAGGTGAGAGCAATCATATAATGGCCATCGCCAAGAAGGATATTCTGGGTGAGAAGCTTCCATGGATTAGCAAGTTTCTGTCAGAAGTTCATTAGAAATTTCAGTGGTATTTGTGCACTAATATTAGATACAATGAAAAAGAGACACAAGTATTTTAAGTGGATAGAAGAAGCTGAGAAAAGATTCAGGATATTAAAGGAGAAGATAACAGAACGACCGATTTTGCTCTTTCCAGATTTCGGGAAGACGTTTCAAGTATGATGTGATGCTAGTGGAGTAGAAATTGGAGCAGTCTTAAGACAAGATAATAGGCTTGTTGCATATTTCAGTGAGAAGTTGAATGACACCAAGAGGAAGTACTCCACATATGATAAATAATTTTATGCAGTAATTCAAGATTTAAAGAAATGGAGACACTACCTTGTTCCAAAATAATTTGTTTTGTATAGCGATAATCAGGCTTTACAGTTCATAACCAGACATGAGAAGTTAAATCAAAGACATGCTAAGTGGATACAGTTTTTGCAAAATTTCACTTTTGTCATTAAACATATTTCTGGTAATGCTAACAAAGTTGTTGATGCATTGAGCATGAGGTGTTTGATTCTGCAGGAATTCCAAGTGAAAACCTTAGGGTTTGAACACCTTAAGGAGATGTATTGTGATGATCCAGATTTTAAATAGGCATATGCAGCATGTGAAAATCCTGTGATCAAAGACAGAAGTCCGTGAACAAAGTATATGATTCAATATGGATTGTTGTTTAGAGGTAGCCAGTTGTGCATACCAAAGTGCTCGATGAGAGATAATATGCTGAAGGAAAAACATAGTGGAGGTCTAGCAGGAAATTTTGGTCATGACAAGACATTTGCACATTTGAACTGTTCATACTATTGGCCAGGTATGAGAGCAGAAGTGGAGAAATTTGTAAACAGATGTAATATTTTCCAGTATGCAAAAGGAAAAGAACAAAACACTGGATTATATCAACCATTGCCTATTCCAGATAGGCCTTGGGATGTAGTAAGCATGGATTTTGTGTTGGGATTGCCAAGAATGCAAAGGGGAAGTGATTCCATATTTTTTGTAGTTGATAGATTCTCAAAGATGACAGAGTTTATCCCATGCCATAAAACTAGTGATGCAACACATATTGCAAATCTGTTTTTCAAGGAAGTTGTGAGACTTCATGGGTTGCCCAAGAGTATTGTCTCAGATAGGGACACTAAATTTGTTGGTCATTTCTGGAGAACATTGTGGAAGAAACTGGGGATAGAACTATACTTAGTTCAACATATCACCCTCAAACAGATGGATAGACTGAGGTGGTAAATTAGAGTTTAGGAAATTTGCTGAGGAGTTTGGTCATTGAACATCATAGCCAATGGGATCAGATTTCGTCACAAGCAGAGTTCGCATAGAATGACTCACCAAACAAGAGTACAAGGAAGAGTCCATTCCATATAGTATATGGGATGAACCCCACAAGAGTATCATAGTTGAGATATTTGGAGTAGAATGAATTTAGAAGCGTGGGAGCATAAGACTTCGCTACAGAAATGCAAAAGCTTCATAATCAGATCAAAGAGCAGTTGAAAAACAACAAAAGAGAATATAAACGCAGAGTTGATCAATATAGGAGAGAACTTCAATTTGAAGTGGGAGATCAAGTTCTGGCACATCTCAGGAAGGAAAGGTTCCAAAGGGGAACATATAACAAACTAAAGTTGAAGAAGATAGGACCGTGTAAGATCCTAAGGAAATTTGATGCAAATGCTTATGAGATAGAGCTGTCAAAAGGTGTGGGAATATTGCCCATATTCAACATTTCAGACCTGTATCCTTATAGGAAAGATGACACCAAAGGATCAAAATATCGAAAAGAGATCCAGTGGGAGAAGCATATGCCTGTAGCATAAACGCTGCAGATGGAGAAGATCATAGATCAGAGGATTGGTAAGAAGACCAAGAGGAAAACCTATTTTGAGTATTTGGTAAAGTGGAAAGGCCACGCAATAGAAGATGCCAGTTGGGTAAATGAAGCAAATATTCAGAAGCATGGAAAGTTAGTGCAGGAGGTCATGGAAAGGAGTCCATGATTTTTTTTCCAGACGAGTATGATGAAGGAGCATCGTCATCAAATCGCAAGTGGATGACAACTCAGTGCCCCAACACACATTTTGAAGTGATTCTGAATTTAGAGATGGCATGTCACGTAAATATCTTGAAAAGATTGTAATTAAAGAAGATATTAAATGATAGGAGGTTGAACCATCACGTGAGATGGATGGGGATTTTATTTTTCTTTAATGTAGTTAATGACAATACAGATCTGAAGCATTCACTCTTATTTGTCTGTACCGATCATTTATTGTAATAAGCCTTAGTAGTTGAAAGATTTTAATTTGATAGGATAACACTAAGGTAGTCAGAGGGAAAAATCTCTATGAGCCCTTCTTGTATAAATATATGTATTGTTGCCCAAATAAGGTTGCTAAAGGTTATTACTGAGGGTTGTTGAAGGTTATTCTGAGAGATGCTGAGAGTTATTTGGAAGTAGTTGCACAAAGTTGTTGAAGAGTATTGTAGCTAAAGATTATTGCAATTGAAGACTGTTGAAACTTGTCGAATTGTATGAGCCCATGTACATACCATTTGAATGAATATAACAAAGAAGCATTGATCCAAATGTTGGTGTTGTTGTTACTGTGTCTATCTGAATGAATGGTAGGCTTTCTGTTTAATTGCAATTATTTGTTATTACTTGTTCTTATGTTATGAATTCTTTACAAGGTTGAAAGTATGAATATGTGAGTATTAGATAAGTTTCAATTTTTTCTCTTCTACGAGATTATGCAAGGAGTTCATAGTGTCTGCAAGGAGTGCATTGACAGAGTCTAGTTAGACTCAGAAGCTCATAAGAGACAACGTGGAGATTTATATGCAAGGAGTGCATAGTGTCCGCAAGGAGTGCGTTGACAGAGTCTATTTTGACTCAGAAGCTCAGGAGGGATAGTGTGAAGTTATTTGTAAAGAGTGCAAAAGAACTATGTAAGGTGTGCATAGGTAGAAAAATGATCAAAGCCACATTGTTCAAGAGGAACAATTGAGTCGTGTAGGAACTTTGCAAGGAGTACACAGTCCCACAAAGGGTCTTAGTGAAAGAATCCTGTTGCAAGGTGTGTGCATGGTCGACTTGGGCTAAGTGTCAAAGAAGTCTTCTTGAAAAGGCTCAAGGAGTAAGTATTGAAGAAACACCCAAGAGAAGCCCAAAGTTTTGAGAAGGAACAAGCTTAGACGAGAGAGCGGGTGGAAATTATTCAGTGGGGAGGAGCCCACTGAAAATTTCCTAATCAACGAGCAAGACCCATTCGGAGGAATCAGGATCTTTCTAGACTGCGAGATCTGGGCAAGCTGCATGGAGGATAGTCTTTGAATCATTCAGTGCTTCGTGTGTTTAGAGGTTTGAAGGTATTCAAGGAGTAGGGTCGTTGAAGTCCAGAAGCTGTGAAGTAAATATAAGTCCTTGGTTTTGAGGAGGATACGTGGAAGTAGATTAGAAAGTCTGGGAGGTAAAACTCCAGAAGATTTGCGTGGAACATAAGCGATTTTTGCGACATCGCAAAGGCAAAGAGATCTAGACCATTGGATCCAGGAAGGACATGTGGCAGGGATCTGTGTGCTCCAAGAGAAGAGTACTTCAGAGGAAAGTGAGAGTAGTGAAGCTGAAAGTCCCGAAGGTCGGAGTCAAGAGGAGGTGTTCATGAACGAAGGGACATGTAGAGAGTGTAGATTCACTCTGGAGAAAAGTCACTTCGGAGGAATTGGAGTGTGAAGGCACGATAACTCACCGAAGCTCGAAGTCATGAAGGGGGATAGCCAGAGGTCATAGCCCATGGTCATAAGGAGAAGGGCCTAGAATAGGAGCTATCGCTCGCCACTCAGTGTTACTAGAGGCGTCAGGAAAAGGCTGTTCGGGTGAGTCGAGCTTGCGTGGGTAACAAAAAGGGCACTTGTGTGAATCAATTTAAGGGTCTAGCAGAGACCCAAAAAGATGATTCGACTCAGAGAATTGAAGATCCTTGACCAAGAGGTCACACAACCCCTGGAAGGGAGGGATCCTACATCAGGTTTCACTACTTAGAACCTCTCAGAAAAGGCATTATAGAAAAAATGGCAGACCTTGTTGAATTCTGGCTTATAATAGAGAGTGAAATTGTGGAGAGTTCCCCACACAGAATATTTGTTGTATGGATCTGAAAATTCTACACAGAATATAACAAAATTTACTCTAACCAATACATTTTGTCTTATTAAATTTGGATATGTTATGAATAATTTATGACGTTTTTACCCGAAACACCTGTTTTAGACTAGTTTCAGGACTAGCCGCAAACCCTATTTTCCACGGAGACTAACTCCCAAAATAAAATGACCCACAAGCTGAAATTTTTATCACAATTACTTCGATATGTTTTCTCAACGGCCTTCATATTTCGCTGTATGAATCATTGTATAAAAAAATTATTGCAAAAATGGTTAGATGGCCTCTAAATAACATACCTTAGAAAGCATCATCAAAAGACTTTATCCTCCCTTGAATTTCGGCCTTGTTTACTTCACCTTCCCTCTGAAATTCTCCTTAGATATCCTTTGGTTACCTCAGTCACTTGTAGATATTCAATATGCTCAATGGATACTTATGGGAGACCCTTTCTCTCTTATTTATACTCTCCAAGTAGCTTCCTCTAGAAGTATCCACTTAACCACTTTGTCGACATAGCCACTTTGTCCACTTAACCAACTTGTTCACTTGGCCATTTTGTCCACTTAACCAACTTTTTCCACTTAGCCACTTTGTCCACTTAACCAATTTATCCACTTAACCACTTCTTGTTGCAACCACTATATTATTTAAATAATTTATCTTTTCAACCACTTTGACTACTTTATTATTTAAATAATTTCTCTTTACTCAAAACTTCTTGTTGCAACTAACTTTTATATAATTATTCAATTCATATCTTCTTTTCCCTTTACTAAATTCTTCTTTCAACCACTTTATTATTTAATTTATTTCTTGGTCAACCAC
This sequence comes from Picea engelmannii, assembly GCA_009831015.1. NCBI lineage: Eukaryota > Viridiplantae > Streptophyta > Pinopsida > Pinales > Pinaceae > Picea > Picea engelmannii. Next base: position 183,288 of record ML791502.1, on the reverse strand, counting down.
TTTGACTATTCAATCTTCTCATCACAACTACTTTACCATAATTACCAAACTCACAACTTTTTGTTGCAACTAATTTATTTTTAATTATTTTCTTAATGCAACAACTATACCCACGATTAAATCCTAGTTTCACCCACTTTGACAAGTCAACTTCTTCTAGGAGTTTCTAGAGTAATTTGACTTCTTTGACCTTCTAGGGGCTTCTATATAACTCACGAGGGTTCTCCAACTTCACACGACCATAACTCTCTAACCGTGAGGAGTTATGTGACGTTCCACATATCACCGGAAATGACATGACATGAACTATCCATATAGAATAGTATTACCTACATATACACTGATATTCATGCCTTTATACCTCAAACAGACTTGGGTCCCTTACCCATACCTTTGTGCTACCAGAATTCGCTACCAGACTTCTCCAAGGGTTGACATCAATCACTAAGGGTTGGCATCAATATACAATATCACTCTCCAATGGTTGACATAAATATACAATATAACTCTCCAATGGTTGACATCAATGACAACAAACAATTCATACCAACTGTCCATCAACCTAAGCCAATTTTCTGACAGTCAGCCAGATGAAAAAATAAAACAGGGATACGAAGTTCAATTAGTGAAGATGAATTTTTTTCCATAGTAACAAATGATTTTACTAATCCCTCAACTTTCAAAGAGGTGGTAAAACATGAATAATGGAAAAAGGAAATGATTGATGAATATCAATGAGTGATGGAAAATAATACTTGGAAACTTATTGATTGTCCTCAAGATGTTAAACCCATCGTATGTAAATGGGTTTATAGAATCAAGTATAAGCCAAACATAATGATAGAAAAATATAAATCAAGACTTGTAGTCAAGGGTTTTGCACAACATGAAGGGATTGACTATGAAGAAACTTTTGCGCCTATGGAAAAGTGGAATAAAATCAGGATGGTAATTGCTTTGTCAGTTTGAAAGGGATGAAAAGTACATCAAATGGATGTTAAAAGTGCCTTCCTCAATGGAGAATTGAAATAAGAAGTTTAATGACTCAACCTATTGGTTTTGATCTCGAGGGATAGGAACAAAAAGTTTGTAAGTTGATCAAGGCATTGTATGGATTGAAACAAGCTCCTAGAGCTTGGTATGCTAAAATGGATGAGTACCTTCACAAATTTGGATTTAAGCGAAGTGAATCTGATGATACCTTATATGTGTGCCTACAGGGTAAAAATATGGTGATTTTAGTAATGTATGTGGATGAATTGATCATTATTGGCAATAAAAATGATCATATTTTATAGGTAAATAAGGAAGTGAAGGATGTATTCAAGATGACAGATCTATGATTACTTCACTACTATCTCAGAGTTGAAGTATTCCAACATTCCAATAGCATTTTAATTAGTCAATGTAAGTATGCATTTGAGCTACTAAACATATTTGGCATGATAGATTGCAAATACGTTCTCACCCCAATTGAGAAAAACTTAAAACTTTTGTAATTTGAAGGGAAGGAATCGGTAAACAACACTAGTTACAGGCAATTATTTGGAAGCTTAATTTACTTGACAAACACTCATCTAGATTTATCATATGAAGTTAGTATTCTCTCAATATTTATGCATAAACCAAGGGAAAGCCACTGGAATGCAACAAAAGAAGTTCTCATATATATTCAAGATATGAAATATTATGGTCTTCCATACATGAAGAAAAAAATTGTACTTGTTGGATATTCAAATGAATATTTTGCTGGAAATGCTGATGGTAGGGCATCAACATCATGTTACTTAATGAATATGGGATCAACGACAATTTATTAGATTTTCAAGAAGTAGACTACAGTGGAAAATTATTTAGTAGAAGAAAAATACAATCAACATGGTAAGCAACATGTGAGATAGTTTGTTTACACAGAGTTTTACAGGATTTGGGAATTTCTCAAATAGAAGCTGCTTCATTGTTAGTTGATAGTCATTCGACCATTAAACTTGCTACAAATATAGTTTTCCATTCCAAAACAAAGCATGTTGACATAAAGTATCATTACACCAGGACACTCATCGCAAAGGACGTTATCAAACAGGTAAATTGTCCTTCAGAAGATCAAATCTCCGATATTTTCACAAAACCACTTGGCAGGATCAAATTTATTAAGTTCAAAGTAGAACTTGGTATTTGTTCCAATGTACTTTTGGATAAAATGGGGGTATGTTAGATATTATGATCATAAAGTACTTATTATAATATTATTTTATTATACATATACTTTTCTAGAATGTATTTTGTTAGAATGGATAATAACTCTAGAAAAGAGTCACTTCTTAGAAGCAACAACATAGGAAATTGTTAGAATCTTTATTTAATGTACATGGACACTTGTCATACTAACATGATTATGTGATAATATTTCCATAACAAAAATTAGTTTATAATTAGTATGAGGAGATTATTTAAGCTCTCAATTTCTCATGCGAGAGTAATGTTGGAGATTGTAAGCTCTTGCATTAATCATGCAATTTATTTTCCTTCTTTAATAAAATTTGTGTGTCTGAGGACACTTATTCCATCAATCCTTTCTATTTAAACCATGTCTGTGGGTTGTTTGGGGGTTACCACCTCACCATTACTCCTTCATTGTGGTTCATTATTGGTACTTCCTTGGTTGTTAGAGGGGGGAGAAATCCATCGTTACTACACTCTAGGTTATTCATCCATCTTTATTAATCTTTGAATTTTTTGGGGATGGGGAAACGAGTTGTTGGTGGTAGTGAGCCATGGTCGGTGGATATGGTAACTAATGATGTTCCAACACATAATTGATGCATGTATGTCTTAGAGGCATTATCATGCTAATAAAACTTGTTCACAATTGTGAATCCAGAGAGTTCCAACATTGATATTTCCTTACCAATAACACTTGAGCCCTAGAAATAGGTGGATAGTCTGAGGGATGGTGTGGAAGTGAAGGGGGTTAATTTTCTTTGGGTGGTGCAGGCTAAAGAGGAAGAGAGTTAGTAAACTAGGATTTGTTGTGTGCTTGAGAAACTGTGAGAGTTGTTGTCTAGATCGGTTTGGGAAACTATAGTGGGACCCATCCTTATGGATTCATAGCCCTTAATCAAGGACGACCTTCTATTGAGATATAGAACAATAGTGTTTAAGGTTGGTTGGAAGGTTAGAATTCTCCAGTCAGCTGGTGAGATTATCAGAAAAGATAAGTCTCTCTACGTTTCTCTATGATTTTATTCCGTTGTGTATTTATTTGTCCATTTGATATGTTTAAGACATGTTAACTGTTAGTATTGATATGCATGGAAAATTATGTTTTATTTATCAGTCATGCATGTTTCTTGACATTGTATTTATGTTATTATGTTCATTATTTTTCATAAGATGGACACATATTTTTCAAACTCGCCTCAGGAAGGAGAGTGTTTGAGGCACCCGATCAATGGGGTGTGTCATAGTACATATTAGGTTTCTTTGCTTTATGATTTCTTTCAAATCTTTTACAATCCTTTTAGGGTTAGGATGTACAATTTTTTTGATATTTTATGATTAATCTTTATTTACTCTACATTTCTCCTTTATAATAAGGAAATTATTGTTTCATCCTCGTTATTCCTGTGTAGCTTTCGATAGAAAAATAATATTGCATATTGGATTAAATTCATGTTCCCTTGTAAGTGATCTTCGAATGATTAGAACTAGGAAACCTACCCTGCATAGATAAACATGTAACATCCCCATCCACCTAGGCTGGGCCATGCTACTCCAAAAATGCTCTAACATTGCTCTGATACCACAATGTAACATCCCTAGCCACCTAGGCTTGGCCATGTCACACCATATAAACTTATTTAACTCTGAAACAACCATACTATAACATCACCCAACATACTACTAAACAATGCTGCTCCAAAAATCCATTGCGAAGATTCTATATTAAACCCTAGTCTATGCAGTATCACTTGAAGTAACGCGCTCAAACTCAAGCCGAGTCGCACCAACCTAAATCCTAATTTCCTTATGTGTGGGGTCTATTTCCATGTATGCACACATGAGTTCTAGCCTCCCGTGCACACAAGCTACTTTCTTGCGCACCCAACCATTCAATCCTCTTCTTGACGACTCATAACCCAAAATCATAAGGTTAACATAACAGGAAAATAACAACATTTGTCATACTCATGCACATCTACAAATACTGGCTATAAGCACCAGACTTACATGTGCAAGAATAATTAAATAGAACAACATCAATTACTTATATGCAACAACACATAAGAATTAAACCATATCAAACATAGATAAATAAACCCATAGTAAATGAGACAAGCAAATAAAGAACACTTATCTTTTATTAAAGTCACCAACTACGCACAGAACTTAGAAGTTCATCCCAGTCATAGACTCTGTTGCTCATAATATTTAAGCAATGGGTCACCCCCGAGCTAGAGATTAACTCCACCAGGAAAAAAAGGTTCCTAGTGATAGGATAAGGTCTGATACTAAATATAATTTCTCAGTACGAGGTTTTCAATACTACAAATAGCCTAAAGTCTCTCATTCCTCATGCACCTGTCACACCCAAGGAAGTGTGCCCCTACTCTGCTCAACAGTCCCTCAGCTGCCCCACTTCCCTCCCAGGGTTACCAACAATAGGATAGACATGAAGTATCCAAGCCATATGACTAATGCCTAATGAACGAGGGAACAATTCTGAGCAAAAATCTCACCTAGAGAGTATGCTCATGAGCCTGATAACCCGATTCTTCAAGAGAAAATCTCTGACCTAGAGAGACTGCTCACGGGCCTGAAAACCAAATTCTTCGACAAAAAAACTCTAGTTACAATACATAAACCCCTTACAAGCTTCTCTGTGTAGATAAGGTAATAGTCATCCTCTCTCAGATGGTCCGATCCCTTTTTCACATGAGAGAGAATAATGAATAATCCCCCCAAATACACTAAGGCCAACAATATATATTGCATGCCTTCAAATCGACACTTGTCACCTTCAGAAGTAGCCTAAACCACTTGGTGACTCGTTCCCTATCCTCGAGAACTTAGGATAAAATAATTATCCATAACTTACACTTTTATGGAAATATTATAAAATATTCCCTAAGACTTAAGTTTGCCCCCCCTTTTCCTTTTTTCGGTGGAGTTAGCCCCCTATTTCTTTTCGTCTAAGTCTGTCTACGCACAACAATGTAATATTATATTAATAATTTGAGTATGATTACACTTTACATGGATAAGCACAATGTCCTATCTACGTCTTGACTCACCAACCACATAATCACACAGGCTCTCCAACCTCAATACACATACAATCATATATATACATATATATAACTCCACTCAGTGTGCACTCCTAGGTCATTCCCGTGCACTTAACTAAGTGCTCACAACACTGTGAAATGTGCACATCCTTTATTTTATGTGGAACCATGCGCACTAACCCATTTGCGCACAACACTATGAAATGTGCGCACCTTGTCTTTGATAACAATTCTCCACGTCCTTACCCAAGTGCGCGCAAAACCAAAACTTAGTGCCAACGAATCACCAACCTATATATACATTTTCACTTACACTTTATACCAATGAATCACTAGCCTATATGTACAATTACAAAGGGTGTGGATCAGGGACATTACATTCCCCTCCCCCTATTTATGCATTGTTCTCAATGCATCATATACAGATGTACATATGAAATTTCAAAAATCTTCAAAAAGATGAGGATACTCTACCCTCATAGCATCCTCACGCTCCCAAGTTTCATCCTCAGGACCGTACCAAGTCCATTGGATCTTTATCAACTCCATAAATTGATTCCAGAGCTCTTTGATTTTCCAAGCCAATATGCAAACTAGTTGCACTTGAAAATCATCTTATGTCTCCACCTAAATCACATTCCAATCAATAATATGATTAACATTGTGTACATACTTATTAAGAAATGATATATGGAAAATAATATGAACACACAAGGATGTAGGAAATGCAAGAATATATGCGACATGACCAATCCTCTCTAGGATATCAAATGGCTCACAATAGTGCCCTGCTAACTTAGAACACTTTCCCAACGTTAGGGAACTGCACTTGACTTTAAATTTCAAGAACACATGGTTTCCCACTTTAAACTGTCTGTGGGTTATGCCTTTATCTACGTATCTTTTGTGTATGTCTTGGGAAACCTTTAAATTTTTCCTTATCTGTACCATATTCTCCTCCATTTCCCGGAGCAGATCTGGCCCAACTACTGCACGGTTTGCTTGGTTGTCCCAACTCACTGGCATGTTGCACTTTATACCATAAAGTGCTTCAAATGGGATCATCTTTAAAGATGCTTGATACCCATTTTTGTAAGTAAACTCTACCAAGTGAAGGCAATCTTCCCATTTTGATGGCTTATCCATCACATACATACTCATAATATATTCAATCACCCGATTTACCCTCTATTCATCTCTATCTGTTTTAGGATGATAGGCCGTGATGAAATTCAGATTTGTCCCAAATCCTTTGAATATCCCTTTCCAAAACTTTGAGGTGAACATGTAATCTCTGTCAGACACAATTGTCTTAGGTACACCATGTAGCCTAGAAATTTATCGCATGTATATGTCAACAATATCGTCTGCCTTGTGTGCTGACTTCACTGGAATATGATGGGAATCTTTAGTAAGCTTTTCCACCTCCACCATAATATAATCATGCTACTTAGGAGTCCTAGGAAACTTAGTTATGAAGTCCATGGTCACAACTTCCCACTTATAATTAGGAATCGAAAAAGGTTGTAGCAAACCAGTTGGGTGTCTGTTCTCAACCTTGACCTTTTGACATTTGAGACATCTAGCAATAAAATCAACATTTTGATTTTTCATACCTAGCCAAAAGTATTGCTTTTTGACTGCGACAATTGTCTTCTGGTAACCTGGATGTCAAACATAAGGAACTTTATGCATATATGATAATAACAAACTTTTCAACTCTTGATTATTTGACACATAGACTCTGCGGCTATACATGAGGATACCATCCTCTCTTAGCTCATAACCTTCCAAATTCTGCTAGGACATACCTTGCTGTAAATTCACCTTAATGTCTACATAGCGTTGATCTGACTTGGAAACTTCTAAAATTATGTTTCACAAATTGGATTTTTATATGATAATGGATGTAGCATGCATCTCATGCACCCTCCTGCTGAGTGCATCATCCACCTTGTTCTCTTTTCCTATGATACACTTTATGTCAAAGTCATACTCATCGAGGAATTGTAACCACCTGCTTTGTCTGGAATTTAAACTTGGTTTTCCAAATAGATACTTCAAACCGCAATGGTCTATCCTCAGATCAAATATTTTACCCATGAGATAATGCTGCCACATCTTCAAGGCATTCACTATGACTACCAATTCCAAGTCATGAGTAGCATATAACCTTTCATGCTCTTTTAACTTTATTGATTCATAGCACACCACATTCCCATTCTGACTAAGGAATCCACCGAGACCTTCCTTGCATGCATATGTGCACACAATGAAGTATGCATTAGTATCAACAATTCTCAAAATTGGCACACTTTTAAGCAAACTCTTCAAGTGTTGAAAACTCCTTGCGAAATCCAGATTCCATTCAAATCGTGCACCTTTATTTTGCAAAGATGTTATTGGATGCACAATTTGTGGAAAGCCTCCAATAAACCTTCTGTAATAACCTGCAAGTCCCATAAAGGATCTCACCTCTGTGACATTTCTTGGTGTTTTCCATTCCTCAATGAATTTGATCTTCACTCGGTCCACAACTATTCCTTCCTTTGAAATGAGATGACCCAAATAATGAATATGTCACTGATAAAATGAGCACTTGCTCAACTTCACGTAAAGTTTATACTCCCTCAATACCTGCAGTACCATCCTCAAATGATGCTCATTCTCTTCTTCATACTTTGAGTAAAAAAGTATGTCATCTAGAAATACCATGACAAACTTATCTAAATAACTTCTGAAAAATCCATTCATCAAACACATGAAAACAACTGGTGCATTCGACAACCCAAATGGAACCACTGTAAACTCATAGTGACCATAACTTGTTCTGAAGGAAGTCTTGTTGATGTCTTCTTCATTAATTATCACTTGGTGATAGCCATATCTAAGATCAATCTTAGAAAATATCTGTGTGCCCTGCAATTGATCAAAGAGGTAATCTATCCTTAGAAAATGATACATGTTATTTACTATTACTTTGTTCAACTACCTGAAGTCAATACAAAGTCTCAGCGTGCCATCTTTCTTCTTCACAGATAAAACTGACACACCTCGAGGCTACACACTTTGGCGTATATACCTCTTCTTCAGAATCTCTTCAAGTTGCATATGAAACTCCTTCAATTATGGCGTACTCATCCTATAAGGAGTCTTGGATACAAGTGCTACTCCCGACATCAGAGTTATAGAGAAATCAATATCTCTTTTTCGGAGGAAATACCGATATCTCTTTAAAGACATCCTCAAACTGTTTAAGTATTGCACAATATTCAACACTTAACACTTTATCCTCATATGTCTCTTCCATGTGTGCTACAAATACCTGACATCCTTTTCTGTAGCTTTTCTTCAACTGGAAGGCTGAAATTTCTCTAAAAGTTACAACCCTTGGAATTCCTTGATTTTTTCTCAAGTTCCCTTCCTCATCCAAGCAAGTAAATGCCTTATTGTAACAGTCTAGGACAACATGGTGCTCATCCAACCAATCCATGCCATTGGGGAAATCATACGAGCCCAAAGGTATGATATTCAAATCAACCTTTGTGCATAGTCCATTCATCTCCATTGGACATGTCTTAACCATTTCATTAATTTCCCTTTTTTCTCTTGTAGCTAACTGCACTAACCAAGATTTTCCAAGCTTTCTTCTCAGAAAAAGGAATCTTTCCACCATATTAGGATCTAGATAACTATGACTAGATCCTGAGTCAATTAAAATAGCAATGGGTTGGTCATTAATCTTACCTTCCACCTCAATTGTGTGCGACTGAAACTCAACTTGATTGTTGTCCAACACCACATAAATCCTAGGCACATTTCTGCCCATGTCTTCAACTGTCAAAACTTGTTGAACACTATGCATAGTCCTCACTTTTCCCCCTCTTTGAGGGAAATATATGCACATATGATTCCCACCACAACTCCAACATTGAATAGTTTATTTCCATGGATTTTTCTCCACTGTCTTTGTCATTCTAGGCTCCTTGAGATTTGGTTTTCCTTGCGCAATATTTTTAAAAAATGGTGTCTCAGTCCCCTTCTTCCTCTATTCCACCTTACTTTTCATCTTATCTTCCCAAGCCTTTTGGAAAGTCAGTCTTCGCATTTGCTGCTCATAAAAACATTTAGCATGCCTTATTGTTTCCTCCAATGTCTTAGGGTCATCATATTGTATCTTGTGATTGATAAATGAGGGAAACCCACTCATGTACCTTTGAATTTTAACTTTCTCATCCTTGATGAATGCAACATATTTCAACAACTCTAAGAATCTCCTTTCATACTCACCTATCGGCATACTACCAAGCTTGAGTTCAAATAACTCCATTTTATTATCGTAGTACCTCTTGTTTAAGTATTTCTTTTGGAAATACCTCTTGAACTCCCTCCAAGTAACCTTCTTTTCATCAATGTGTTGAACTTTCACAAACTGATCCCACCACATTGATGCTTTTCCTTTTAGTTGATAGATATAAATTCTCCCTAATGCTTGCACATAATAATTATGCAGCTGGAAGTACTTACTCATACCCAACAACCAAGTCTTCGCATCTTCATCCCTCTTGTGCTCACTGAAAAAGGTACGAGGCTTGATCTTATTCATTTCTCCATGTAGCTTGTCCACCCCAGTCTTTCTCTTATGCTTCCTAACAGGAGATGGAATTGAGCTACTGCATTCTTTCCTAAATGAATGCTTTGGCGAGTGAGGTCGATGCATATCAACACTTATTTCTTTTCATATTTTCTCATCATGAGACTTGCGACCTATTGACCTACTTGTCTCTGTATCATCCATTTTCTTTTCTATTCTGTCCAAGCTATGCATCAATTTGAAATTGAAGTCATTTTATTTCTCCTTGTCTCTCAAAAGCCTTTCATTATCATCTTTATAACTTTGGACATATTTTTGCAATCCCTTTATGGTTTCTACCAAGTTCATGCACTCCTCCTTGGATTCTATATCATCAACACCCAGACTGAAATACAAATCCTCGAATTCATCATCATGATTGTAAGTCCTATGCACATATTCCATACTTTTGACCTTCTACATTGATTCTATCCTACTCTAATCGCTGATAATTCTGAAAAATGTGCAGACAACAAGAGTTTTTAGGTGAATTCATGATATAACTTCATGAAAACTCTGCACCATCTTGTCAGAATCCTTTTTTCCGAAGCCCATGAATGCACTAGTATTCAACACATTCCAATGCACGATTTCAATATTCCACATATACACCTTGTATCGGTAATGCACATGCACCACAAATTTATTTTGCGCAACCCCAAACCTTTAGTGCGTACACCCATGCACCATTGTTTATTGCACAGTTCCAGTGCCACACTTCACAATATCATGTATTAACATGCACTACTATGCATTATTACTTAATGCACACCATGACCATGCCACAATTCCAAATTCAGTCACTTACCAGTCCAAATTTTGGCTTAAGTAGAACTCAAGTCATGAAGGCTCAGTGTTGAAACTAGAGCTATGATGCTTCTTGCTGACCTCTGGCCCATATAAGTCTAGTGTTGAACCAACAACTATGATGCCACAATGTAACATCCCCATCCACCTAGGCTAGTCCATGCTACTCCAAAAATGCTCTGACATTTATCTGATACCACAATGTAACATCCCCAACCACCTAGGATGGGCCATGTCACACCATCTCAACTTCTGTATCTCTAAAACAACCATATTTTAGCATCACCTAGCTTACTCCTGAACAATGCTACTCTGAAAATCCACTACACAGATTCTATATTTAACCATATTCTGCATAGTATCACTTGAAGTCACACGCTAAATCTTAAGCCTAGTCGCACCACACTAAATTTATCCTTTCTAACACAACTTTAAGCAATGAAAGAAACTGAAAACAACTACACATGAGTATATTTATCACACAGTACTATCGTTCGCACAACCATCCTAGCATCACACACAAATCCTGATTTCCTTGTGTTATCACTGAAAAATCGTCCGCAACATTGCACACAAATGGTTAAGGAAAAAAATCAGTGCCAACAACAATTAGTCCACATGCAGCACCAAAATGCATTAAAAAGGAAAAAAACTATGTAAATGGGGTAAAAAATCAGAATGCGTGGAATCACCAAAGGTAGCGTGCGCACAATGCACAAGCCAACTTATCCCTCAATGCACACAATCCGGAAAATGCACGACTGTGTATGAGAACAACCACACACTTCTATGAATGACATATTTATGGATCTTGTCAGCCCCTCAACCACTTCTGGTCCGACCCCCAACACGATTTGACACTCATATCTCAGCGAAATCTAGCTTGGGGGATGGTCAAGGGATAGAGGGTGCCCTAAAAGGCCCCTTGTTCACATTATGAATCAATTAGATTTTGCCATGTATGAATGCTATAAATAAGATCCATGGGTATGCTAAGAAACCAAGATCTTCAAGGTATTGTTATGTTGCAAGACTTCTTCCTTGGGAATCCTCTTTTCTCTTGGAAGCCTTCAAGCACCATTGAAAGAGGCCATTCCACTCACCTCTTGAGGGAATAGACATTGTTTTTCTTCACCATTTTCCATTTCTTCCATTGTATGAAGAGCTCTCAATTAGGGAACTCAAGAGCCCTCCCAAGGAGGAAGAGGGGACTCATAAGTCCGTGACTTTCTCTACAATGTTTTGCCTGCTAATCTATTGATCCATTGATAGCATTATGTTGGTCAATGTTTGATTTTCATGGTTATAAGTTTCTCATTCTTTCTAACATTTATTTCTTAGTTGTTTTAGTTATATTTCTTTGTTTTCACATGTGTTTGTATTATCTAACCCACTACCAAACTTCTGTCTTGTTTAGCAGGCTCATCTAGACATGCAAGTGTTGTTTTTCTCACCCAAGTGACAAAACCAACACAACAGATTGGCGACCACACCAGGGATTGATATCAAATTCCTCCCTATTTGAGCTTAGAGAGCACTTGATTTTGATTGTTTTGTCTTGCAGGTACCAAAACTGGCCTAGACCAACCTGTCAAAGTCAAAATTCAGAGCCGAGGAAGGAGTATTTCACTTGGAAATTTCTCCACTGACGCGTGACATGAAGTGCACGGATTTTCCTACCCACAGACGTGCACTCTGTGCAAAACAAGCCTCTTTCAATTGCACATTCTATGCATTGTGCACCCTCTGTGCGCCTATCAGAATTGTAACCCACACGTATGTCCAATTTTTCAAATCGTAATGGTTTTTATGCATGGTTTGAGGGCCCCTAGCCTTCAGATTCTTATTTCTTTGTACTTTGTAAGGAAATACACTCCACTTAGAGTCCTTTCCCATATGAAAGGTTAGATAACATAGGCACTTAGGGGATAAAAAGAATCATAATTCTCCTCTTTTGTTTTTTTTTTCCACATGGATGGCTCATTTGGCTTGTAAAATTCTAAGTTGAAGTTATTTCTTTCATACATAAATCACTTAAATTAGGACTAGAAGTTAACTTTGACCCCCAAGTATGCTCTTCCCTCACACCCTAGTTTGATCTTGGGAATCAGAAAGGTGGTTAAAGGGACATTTCATCTCCCTTAAGAAAAATATTTAGGATAGGACAAAGCCCCACTAGGGTTCCTCTTAGTTTTTTGAAATCATCTTAAAGTTTTGTAAGGTCCCATACATTCCCACATGTTTCAAACTTATGATAGTTTCTTAAAAATGCTTTCTTAGTTTAGATCACAGTCTAGGGAAGTTTAAAGATAAAAGTAATGGTCCCATACATGCCCACATGTTTGCAATCTAGGATAGTTTTTAAGAACTTTCTTAGTGTAAACAACATTTAGGGAGTTTAAAGGATTTGTAAAGGACCCATATGTCCACATTGCTAGTTATTTAGGGCTTTAAATATTCCGCAAGGTTGTACCAAAGACACATAGTAAGCTAGGAAAAGAAGATCTGTAAGGACCACATGAAGTCCATTTGTTGCAATATCACACTTAACTTATTAAAATCTTTGCACACTTGTCACTTTCTTGCACACAAAGCCACTCCTCACACACATAATTTCTATTTTGAAATAGTGGAGGTTGAAGTAGGTTTTCTCCAAAAGGAATTTCGAAATATTTGACTACTTCTTTGGAAATTATCCACACTCATTAATTCAAACGAGGTTGGTCCATGACCCCAATCTCTCAGCCCACAACATCTAATTTTTTTCTAAAAACATACTAAGTTTTCTTCCATAGGAGGTGCCAAAAGAAATTTTTAGTCTAGGTAGGATTTCGGGGGTAGACATCCAAATAACCCCCCGTTATGAGGTTCTCACATTTTCAAACAGTAGAAGTTGAGAAATAAGGAAATTTCAAATCCTCCAAGTCAAGTGCTTCTACACCATGAGGTAGGGACATACCCGTAAAGGGTCGAAGTCCAAGGTCCGGTTGTTCTGTGTATCCCTCCTTGAGTCACCCAACTCTTGTGAGGGAAATCAACCCGTGACCCATTTCTGAGGCCAAAAATCTAAATGTTGCACTTTGACTGAGGTACCTAGTGGCCAAAACTTAGGACATATACCCATGTGGTGATTGTGGGTTGCAATCGCACCTTGATAAGATTTTGTGTGGCTATTGGGAAATATCACCAGCTCTTTTGGGATATGCACCCTCTACCCCTCATTATACTTGACTACTTCAACCATCACTAGTTCCTCTTTCGGTGGCTTCAGAACCCACTGCTGAGTGCTATTGGAAGGCCCAGTGTTTATTCAGAGGAAGAACGATACATCTTTTAGGACATGAGCATTTGTTTTTATTTATTCCCCCATGCAGACAAAATTCACCTATCCACATGCTTGTTTATTTTTCATTTGATTTATGTATGATGCTCATTTGATTACATGCAATTGTGAGTTATACTATCTTGTGAAGGTAAAAAATATGCAAAGATCTTGTTCATTTATTTCTCTCTTGTCACCATTTTCACACATTCACTTTGCTAGTCGGAAACCATAGGGGACCCACATAATCCCTGCCATTCCAGACGCTTGCAGAATCTGCCTCCTATTCTAGGACGAGTCCCTAGTCTTGCCAACTCATCGACTGAACCATGTCATACCCCCATGATTGATACCATTTTTGGATCAACTTTACTTGGTTCCACTTTGCTTCGGTCCATTTACTAAGGCCATCCATCCACTAGTTCTCCTTCACAAGGAGACGGGGGTAAAACTTCTTCTCAAGGGAGAAGTACCACCCCACCAAATATCTCTCAAGGGACATGTCCACTACTTTCTCACACAATGGCTGGAAATAATCCCCCACGAAATATCCCTATGCCATACTTGGCATCCCTTAACATTCCCGATTTAACCAAACTCACAAATGCTCCCATTTTGCATGACCCCACTTGGCCCAATATGCCTACCAAAATACCTTCAGATATTCCAAAGTTTGAAGGAAAACTGGGGGAAGATCCCTCCAAAAATGTTATGAACTTCCACTTATGGTGCTCTTTAAACATCATCATGGATGATTCCATCCGCTCGAGGTTGTTTCAAAGGACTCTCATGGGCCCATCAGCCAAATGGTATGTGGACAAAAAATCAGGGTCCTATGTGACCTTTAAATCACTAGCCAAGGCCTTTTTGTACTTTTTCCAACTACCAATTCGTCATGATACTGGCTTAAAACTTCTCTTCGAGTTCAAACAAACCATTGCTACCCATATAGCCGACCACATCCACAAATGGTGTCGGTGACATAGTTTGTGTAAAGTGAAAACCACCAAAGAACAACGTCTTGATTGGTTCCTCAAATCACTTTTCTTTGCTATTGCCAAGGATGTAGCATCGAATTTTCCTCAGTCATAAGAGGAGGCCATTAGCAAGGTTCAACAGTTTGACCTCATCTATGGTCAATCAAGTTACCTATACACATTATTTCCTAACGCACCTAGACCCATACCATTTGGCCAGGACAAACTTGGGATGTACCACACTGTGGATTCGTTGATTGGTTCTATGAACCATATCAACCCTTACAACCACCTATCACCCGCTTATGGTGCACATCAATATCCACAACCATATGGAGGGATGTCTTATTAACCTTCTCCCACTCACCAACAATCATATCTTGTTTCTCCCCCTCCACCAATGGGTGGACCCTCACCAGTAACCATGATGCATCCGGTCTCTCAACCAAGTATGGGTTCACCTTCTACCTTCACATACAACCTTAGCACCAGTGGAAGAACTTCAACTTCCTACACGCCATATGGACCGTCTCCACAAAAAAATCCATATTTTCTATTTGTTGGTCCTCCACAACCAATTGCTCCTCCACCAGGACAACCACATGTCGGTGTTAAATTTGTTCAACCCTCTCCCGTTCAACAGCTTCAAACTTTTGAACAAATGAATATGACAAATTCGACCCATCCACCGAATAATGCCAAAAAGAAAGGGAAAAACCGAAACAATAACAACCTAAGACTAGGTGGAGATAACGCCCAACAAAACCATCCCGCTCGGGGCAACCAGAATCAAGGAAACCAAAACCCCCAAGGGGGAAACAATAACAATCAACCATGACAAGGGAAAAACAATAACCTTATAACTAACTTCCCTTGCGCTCTCTATGGTGAGTATGGACATTATACTCAACATTTCCCCCAAAATTCCAATTTCAAACGGATGAAAGAATCCATGAACGCGCAACGTCCCCCAACACCGCCTGCCCCTCAACAGGCCCCACAACAATATTTGCAACAACCACCTTCTACCATTTTGAAAAAATCCATTCCAAACCAAGGTGTGATGAATACCTAATAGGAGGTACACCCTACTCCACCCCAAATGGGACAGTATCAAAACCCAAGTCCCAATCAACCTAGAAATCTGATCTATCACAACATCCTCCTTACTAGCGAAGAAGAGATTCTTTTGCAACACGTGGTTGCCAATATGGTGTTCCCCCTGAATCTACCCCAACCACCTCTAAAGTGGCTCCAACTAGAGCTGAACAACGATTGATGATTCCACGCCCTAACACTGAACCAAACCCTCGTATACCACATATGTCACTGCAACAGAACATACATATCCCTCATGCTAGTGCAGACCATAACTACAGTCTGGTTGACGACTTAACATAGTCTCATGCAACCATGTCTGTATTGGAGGTCCTCCAAACCTTTCCAACTCAACGAAAATCCTTGCTTTTTGCCTTGGGGGCAATTGACCCAACTAATACTAGACTCATCACCTTTGATCTAGACAACAAAGAACCACACCTCCCCGCCCTGGTAGCTTTTTAGATACTAGTTAAGTTCTGGAACATCACATTTCATTGATGCATCATTGATGAATATGCATCCACATGCATCATCTCCAAAGTAGTATGGAAAAAAATCGGCTCACCTGAGCTAGTACCATCCGGCATCACCCTAAGAGCTTACGATGGTCACCCATTATCCCCCAAAGGGATAGTCCAAAATGTCCCTATAGAACTTGGGGGAAAAACCATCCTTGTCGACATTGAAGTTATCGATGCCCCACTTGATTACAATATCTTGTTCAAACTTATCTACATGTATTCTATGAAGGCGATATCATCTTCTGTATTTCGAACGATAATATTCTCCCGCAACGGGAAAATCGTCACCATTGACCAACTTACACATTATGAGCCTAATCATCCCGCCAACATTGATAACATTCTCGCCCTTGTCCACACTAGCTCATATGATTTTTTGGTCATCGACATGGGTTCCAGAATTTTCAAGGACCCATCCTTGCTGGGGGCATATCACGGAGCACCACCTCTCCTACCCCCTTCAACACAAGTGTGTGTGGTATCTTCTAATGGAACAAATCTCAGAGACAAAATTCCTCCCATCGAGGCCCCTCCCCAAATCAAAGTTCCACTAGTTGGAGAACTATTACCTCAGGAATTCCCTGAGAACCCCACTGCAACACTTATGCCAGATTCCCCCCCCCTCCAGGCAAAAATCTTGGTTTGGGAGACAATCCACAAAGACATTACCCAAATTCCCTTTTTCTAAGCCCCACTTGGAGTCCAAGCATTCCAGGTAGTTGCTACTCTTACCCTTCCTAACATGGTGGTTGCCATCCCTATAAGGTATCTTCATCCACCCGCGATGGTTCCTACACCATCTCTCCCTCCTCAGACAAAGGGCCTATCGATGGAGATCCTAGTACAATCTTCTGCCACACCACCCTCACCCCCAACTATTGGCACCATGACCATCGCTGGGGGTAGACAGAAGAAGAATGAGCCCAAAAATCCACATCCTCCCCGAGCTCAACCTCCTTGCGCACTATGCGAAAGAGAAGGACACCCCACTAATATTTGTCATACTCTTTCTGATTTACACAATCTGTTCCAACTCCCTAGATCAACCACATTGCTCGCCACTCCACCAAGTACGTCCACCGCTACTACAAAATCCTCAACCACACGCAACAAAGGGTTGCGAACCAAATTTGATTGCTCCATCTGTTCAAAATATGGCCACTACACTCATCATTGCCCAACTCTACATAAATTTCGCCAAATTTAGCTGCAGTACGCCAAACATCCTGGCTAGATCCCTCTCATCCACTCCCTACTGTAGCTCAAATTACTTATATTCGATATATTTCGTTGTCAGTCCCGAGCGAACGAGGTACCCTTCACAATATTAGGACATGTACTTTATGTCTAGAATTCCCTCGCACCCTGTACAAAATATCCCATCTAAGTCCTCACCACTTGAGAAAAATAACAATTACCCATTGACAATTCCCCCTGTTACCTCCCAAGATCCCCTGTATTCTTGCATTTTTCACTGTGACAAAGATATCTTGGAGGAAATCACTACCCCCTATTACCCATGGAATGCGCTCCATCATCGAGCACTTTTCCTTTCACAGGAGGCCTTTCATCCTCCTATCCAAGCCTCCATGTGCGTTATCGAAACCCATGATTTTATTCCTTCAGGGCATATAGACTGGTTCAACAACCCTATCCTTGCCCCAAATTCTTTTTAATAAGGAAACATGGCCAACATCTCCCCCACTATTAAAATTGACATTTCCATTAAACCGAGAATCGTAAAAGAAATCACAATTGGTGTCGCATGCTCCCGTGAAGAACTCACCGCTTACAAAGCTCTTTTTTCAGGAATACCTGGATATTTTTTCCTTGTCATATACGAAGATTCCTGACCTCGATCCTTCTATAGTCGAACATCAAATCGACACTTGGCCAGATGTCGCCCCAGTACATCAAAAGCAACACCCCTAGTACACTTGGGCACTTTAATTGTCTAAATAAATAGATGATTAAGGTGTTCAATATAAATTGTCAAACCAAGGGAAGTTTTGTTATTGCAAGATAATTGTGCACAGTCTATGCTAGATTGATGAAAGAAAACACTAGTCAAGTTGTAGTATTAAAAGAAACAAAGTTTTGAAAACTGAACATTGACACAAGTTGCCGATACAAATGGAGTTCTAATCTACTGTTGCAGAAATGGGATCATACTTGCATAATTGAAATCTAAATTGATGAGTGTATAAGAATCTTGGATTATATGTTTTATACTAATTTTCTATTTTATTCTTGCAGAAGGGAATTCTGTGCTAATTGCTGAAAATAAATCTACTTTAATTGCAGGAAGGAAATTCACACTTATTACTTTTACTTGAAAGCAGAGTTTTACCTAGTGCAGAAATACGATTCTCTAGCAGTATACAACACTTGAATTCTAATTCTCATGAGACACACTGATGCGCATTTGACATGACGGGGCTGAACTGTAACAACAATTGTACTCTAAGAATGCTAAACTGATTAATCACACAGATCAAAGTAACTAATCTAAAACTCAAAACATCAAAATAGAGGGGAGTCTGTGAGGAAGGTGGGCCCTTTCCTTCTCACTGAATCCACTCAAAAATAGGCTACAGTAGGTTAAAGAAACTTAATGCACTTCTTTATTGATTTGCAAAAAGGGTTCAGATACAATATGTTCTTTCTTCACTTTTTGTTCCATAGCTATATTTCGGTACCATTGATTACAAAAATCTCTGCTATTTAAAGACAGAGTCATTTAGTTGAAAATGGACTTAGAACAGCCTTGAGAATCCCATATTTTCAAGCTATTCGTAAGATACAAGAGATCTGTCATATTCACCAAATCTGGAGAAAGAATCAGCGTGAGCCAAACCGTGTAACAACAGAGGATAATTCTTCAGGATTCGGCTTCAGGATCGGTGGCCATCTATTGCAGTGAGTGTAACAACTTTTAGGATTGGTGCACATCTGTTGCAGTCGGTGTAACAGCTTCCAGGATCAGTGGGCGTTTGATGCAGCAAGTATGATAGCTTCCAGAAAAGGTGCGCAGTTGTTGTAGTTGTGTAACAACATGCAAGATTAGCGCACAACTGTAACAATTGGTGTAACAACAATGATCTTTCTTCAAGTCTTGGCTGTTCTACACATTTTGATCATTAGTTGCACATTTATGGGTAAAATATGAGAAATACTACCAATCAAATGTGTTAAGTAAATAAGAATATCAAAGCAATATTAAGGACTCATACCTTGGGAAAAAGGGTCTTGGCAACATTAAAGTAGGCATTTGGCATAGAAATGATAAGGTTGAAAGGGTAA
The DNA here is from genome assembly GCA_009831015.1 of Picea engelmannii. Lineage (NCBI taxonomy): Eukaryota > Viridiplantae > Streptophyta > Pinopsida > Pinales > Pinaceae > Picea > Picea engelmannii. Next base: position 163,336 of record ML791502.1, on the reverse strand, counting down.
AAGATATAGTGAAAAAGGGACATTTCTGGGTCCTAACATGCCCCCCAACTGAAGACATTGCATGTCCTCATGCAAAACACTTTCAAACCTTACACTGAATCTGAGTTAGGGAGATGACTCTTCCCATGTAAACTGTTAAGGCAAATCGCTAAGTACCGGTATGGAAAACTTTGTGTACCCCCAATATTTGTTAGCTCTAAAATTTGTCCTTCTTTCCTTGTCCTCAAGAACATAATGATTTTAAGTGTGTAACAGAGGTTCTTGTGTTTGAGCTGCTACTGAACCAACAACTACTCTATTATGTTGAGATCTCCTTTGCCTTACTGGTTCTTATGGAGCAGTAAGGTCATATTCTGTCTTAACTGAGAGGTTGACTGGTTCTTTAGGCTGACCAGTGACTGGTACTTTTACTACTTTATAGCCTGCTTGAAAATATATATTACCACATTCAGAGAACATGAGCTCTCTATGTTGGTCCATAATAGCTTTTGTGAGTGATAATATGTCTAAGGCTATCCCCTCTGGATTCTTCTGACGAGCAACCTACAATTTTTTCTTTAAGGAAGCCAACTCTGCTTTGAGGCTATCATTTTCCTTCAATAGTTCAATAATCCTGGAATTTTCTGTATCCTTGATCTTCTTCTCAATTTGAGAAAAAAGTTGAGCAAGTGGCACATCCTCACTATTTTGTGTAACTGGTTCTGGTGTGGCAGATACACCCATGAATTGTTCCTTTGGAATAGTTGATTTTGGCCTGACTAGTTCTTGTGGAATAGTATTTCTCTGGCTAGCTGGTTCTTGTGTAACAACTAAGCTTGGTATGGTTGTATCTTGTGGAACAATGTCATCTTGGGCAGTTGGTTCTTGTGTAAGAACCATGTTATTTGAGGGGACTGGTTTTTGTGTGGAAGTCTCTTTAACAATGGAGGATAATGGATGAAGAATAGGTATTTCCTGTTCCATATCCTTCCATCCCACTACTGCTTCAGTAGACCTAGCTGACCAAGTTCTCCTCCTAGGTAAAGTAGATAAAAAAAATGGTCTTTCTTTTTCGTGGGATTTGGAGAAGGAGGGTGATATTTAACAATATCACAAGGAGAAGGAGGGAATTCTTCAACAATCATACAAGGAGAAATTCTGGAATGCTGGGGTCTGGTATAATCTGTACTTCATCAGTCATCGAGTGATGCACAAAATCATCAAGCGGAGCCGATGATTCTGCTGTAACTCGTGTACGTTCCTCCTGTAATGATAAAATGGTAGCCTAAAATTCCTTGGACAAGGTGAAACCTGGAATACGTACCTCCATAAATTATGGTAAGGTCTGAGTATGAGAAAAATCAGGACACTCTGTGGCAGCATCTGGTACAACCTTGTTGATGCCTCTCTTAGATTTTCTTGTAGGCTGACGTTTTCTTTTGTGAGGCAATTCATCACTAGTGATAATAGGGGTATGAATTGCTGTTGCAGCACTAGGAGGGTCACTTCTGTCGATTCTCCTATGAGATTCTCATCTAGATTGACGTTTGGTGTTCTGAATTGACTCATTGGCGGATACAATAGGTGCTGGAACTACTGTTACAACAACTACAGGGTTTTGAGTTGTTGCTGGTGCCACAAGAGAAGGAGTCGAGGTACTTGCAGTTACAGTGGATGTTGGAACTGCTGTTGCAGGGGATCGATCTGACCTAGTTATTGTCCTGGGTAGTGTAAAGACAAAAGGAAGAGTTTTCCTTTTCTTATCTTTAGGGGTCCGAGGACGTTCTTGAACAAATGCTGCTACAACAAAGTGCTACGGCTCATAAATTCGTCCAGGGATTGCGCTGTCGACTGTTGGCTCAACCATAATTGAAGGCATAGGGTTTAATTGTTCTGGTTCAATACTATTGAGGCGTTTCTGAGCGGTGTGAGAGGTGCTTCTGATTTTGCATTTTGTATTCGGATTTGACTTATGGGCGGTTACAGTCAGAGTTTTAACTGCTGGTGTAGTCAAGGGCATAGGGTTCGATTGTTCTGGGTCGACTATAACAACAGGCATAGGAGTGGGCACATGTACTTCAAGTAATGGGTCATTAGGGATTCCCATTCCTTTATGAATCAACAATACTATTAGTCTATGATTGGAAAGACAATTCATGGGGTGCTTGGATTTCTTGACAAATTGACGCATATTATGCAGGGAATGAAGAAGGCAGTAAGGGATGTTGATTAGCTTCTGATGTCTCAAATGTGACAGTAGAACAAAATCAGAAAAATAAACAACTTGATATATCCCTTCGCATGTAATGTACCTTTTGAAAAATTCTGATACCTTCCCCCATGTATTTGGTAAGGAACTAACATCTGCACCTTGACCTTTCATTTGTACTCACTCATTATCCATGAGAAAACCCATCTATGCATCCGGAAGATGTGTTTTCCTGTTAAACCATTTTGCTCCTGTGGTTGGCAACCCTGTCACAACGGCTTTGCTCTCTTCTGTCACTGGAATCCACACTCCGTGCACCATTGAATAGCCGTCTGCGAGATTCTAACTGAACTCTAAGACTTCTGCTTCATTAAACCCCTGCAGCTTCTTAAAATAAGAAATCCAGCCAGCTTGCAGAAATATTTGATAAACATCCGAGTGCAACAACAGTGCATCCATATTTTCTGGTTCATATCTCACTAGCGTTCCTCCCATGACATTGTGTTTGTATTCGACAGTGAATTAGGAGGAGAAATCGACACCTAAACCAGAGACAGAGAAAGGTCGAATGTGAATTTGCATGAAGAGTGCAGTGTCACAGCGAAAAAGTGTGGTTGAAAGGTGGCAAAAGTGAAATATAAAAAAAAAGGAATTTTTCTGTTAGGTCGACGTGGATTTTTCATTCCCCCCCCCAACTAATTTGATTGGCTCACAGTTTAACGAATTTAGGACAACCGACAGGTAGGCATGAAAGCGTGCTTTCATATCTATATCACTTAGACATGCAATATTAGTAGCGTACCTCATAACTTACCACCTGAACTTATCTGTCGGAGTAACTGCACTACCCAAATAATAATGAGATATGGCTCTGAATCGTGAGAAATGATGATATGACAGGTGGAGCATAAGTGGAGTCCTTTCCGTGGTTGAACAGTTGGAAAGTTGTGGATGTGGAGTTAAGTAATAATGAAGTAGCTCTTGTTGGGACAAAGAGAGCATAAAGTATTTTGTTTTTGGAAAATCGCAGAAATTTGGACAAAACAACAATGTTGCCGTATGTAGAAATGGCAGAAATGCTAAAGAAGGTGGGTGAAACAACGTAGAAAATAGCCAAAAGGGATAATAGCAGTAGGTGTATCAACATATATTTTGGCCGTAATGGTGGAATTAGTTGTAGCAGTATGCAAATTGACCAATTTGTTGTAAAAAAGTGTAACAACATGCAAGGCAAAAGAGTCGGGAAATGGTGTAACAACATGGAAATCGGTCATGCGGTCAGAATATGGTCATGTGGTCGGAAAATGGTGTAACGACACATGATGTAACAACATGGAATGTGGTCGGAAAATGGTGTAACGACACATGGTGTATCAACATGGAATGTGGTCAGAAAACAGTGTATTGGCACATGGTGTAACAACATGTAACCTCTCCGAACACATAATCACTTAGTTTTTAGGAAGTTTTTCAACTTCCAGAAACTAATCCTTTGGCTTCTTCTGCTGTAATCTACCTTGTTGTTCTTCAATTTATCTGCACACAAGCAACTGCCTGATACCTTTCTAGGTTGAATTTATTAACGAAGCATAATTTTTTTGAAAAAGAGAATAGAAAAATTCAATTTCGTAGAGTTTATTTATATACAATGTTTTATTGAAAAAGCGAGAAATTCTAGGAGATAGAAGGAGAAGGAGCAATCTCCTTTTCATTCAAAATTGATAACCTGTATCTACCATACATCTGGATGTAAATTATGTCTTGGAAATTGGACATCGATACAGGCGCAAGCGATCATTTTCATGCAACTGTATATTGGATCCATCAATCGTGATGAACCTGACTGTCCCGTTGGGGAAAACAATATCTACCTCGTAAGGTCCTAACCATTGTGTGCACAACTTTCCCTGGAATTCTTTAAAGTGTGAATCATACAATAGAGCCCAATGTCCCTTTTTGAACAATTTCTTCTTGATGACTCGGTCATGCCATTTTGGTCTCTGCTGTTGAATCAATGTGGTTTGATGAATAGCGTCCAAAATATTCTCATCTAGCTCGTTGAGCTGCTACAATCTGGCCTTCTGTGCCATAGTCAAGTCGAGGTTGACTACTGATGCAATTCTTAGGGTTTGAATTTTGAATTCAATGGGAAAAAAAGGGCTCTTTCCATATACCATCTCATAAGGAGAAAAACCAGTTGTGTTCCTCCAAGTAGTTTGATAATCCCATAGAGATTCATGCAAATTGTCAGACCAATCCCTACTATGTGCCCTCACTGTCTTAGTAAGAATAAATTCTATGACTTTGTTGGTACTTTCCACCTGGCCATTACCTTGTGGATGATATGGAGAAGCTATTCTATGCAGAACACGATATTTATTGAGGAGGGCTTCAAACTTATGTGATGTGAAAGGTGCCCCCCCATCAATTACTAATTCTTTGGGAAATCCAAACCTAACAAAGATATCTTCAAATAGGAATTCTAAGACAACTTCTTCTGAGGCCCTGATGAGTGCTTTTCCCTCTACCCACTTAGTCATGTAATCTGTACAGACCAATATATAGACTTTCTGATTTTAAGGTGGGTTAATGGGCCCTATAAAATCCATGGCCCATCTCTCAAAAGGCTCTAACACTACTTGAGGCTAGAGAGGCATCTCATCCCTATGATTTGGCTGACCCATGCGTTGGCAAGTGTCACAGGCTTGGACATATTTCTTTGCATCTTGAAATATTGTGGGCCAGAAATAGCCCATCCTCAAAATTTTATGCCCAGTCCTTTTATCAACAAAATGACCTCCATAAGGGCCATCATGGCAAGCTTTAAGCATATCATAAACTTCATCATCCCTCACACATCTCCTAACTTCTTGATCCAGGCCTGTGTAGAAAAGGTATCCCTCTATCCAACTACACTGAGCACTCTTTTGAATGATCTTTATTCTTTCTCTTGGAGATAGATGTGGAGGTACCTTCCCTGCAACCAAATATTTAGCAATTTCTACATGCCAAGGTGAGTGAGAAGATACTACAAACAAATGTTAATCTGGAAAGGAATCATCTATTGGTGAATTATCATCATTTATATGCAGTCTTGAGAGAAAATCAGCAACCACATTTTCTTTTCCTGGTCTATCTACTATAGTGATGTCAAATTCTTGAAGTAATAACAACCATCTTGTTACTTGGGAATCAAGAATTAGTAATAGGTTTATTCATCAGATATTTAATTGTTGTATGATCAATATGATTAAAAGTAAGATAACCAGTGATATAATGCCTAAGTTTATTGATCGCATAAACTACAACAAAAAATTCTCTTTCAGAAACTGTATAATTTTGACTCAGTAGGAGCCATGTTTTTGTTGATATAGTAGATAGAATAGGGATCCTTATCCTCCTGTTGCCCTAGAACTGCACCAAATGCAGTGTCTGAGGCATCTGAAGAGACATGAAAAGGCAGAGCCCAATTGGGCCCTCTTAAAATGGGAGCTGTGGACAATTTCTGTTTCAGATATGCAAAAGACAATTCACAATTGTCAGTCCAACGGAAGTCAACATCTTTTGTTAATAGGAAAAATAAGGGAGATGCAAGTTTGGAATTTTGTTTAGTGAATCTCTTGTAATATCCAACATGCCCTAAAAACCTTCTTACCTCTTTTTGAGTTGATGGGGGTTGGAATGTCCAAAATTACCTGGATTTTGGCTGGGTCTACCTGAATTCCTACATAAGAAATGAAGTGTCCGAGCACCACACCTTCGCTCATCATCATATGACATTTTTCTGTACTTAGAGAAATATGAGACTACATACATATTTTGAGCACTTTTTCTAGATTAGTCAAACTTCATCAAAATCAGTACCATAATGTGTAAAATCATCCATGAATATTTCCATACAGTCATTCACCATATCATAGAAAATACCAATCACAGCTCTCTGGAAAGTGGTTGGGTGGTTGGTGCATTACAAAAGCCAAATGGGAGAACCTTGTAGGAAAACGTACCCCAAGGACTGGTAAAGGTGGTCTTATCTTGGTCCTGTGGAGCAATTTTTATCTAGTTATAGCCACTAAAGCCATCTAGGAAAGAGAATTTTTTTTTCCCAGATAGGTTGTCTAGAACCTGATCGATAAATGGCAGAGGGAAATGATCCTTCTGCGTGGCCTTATTCAGAGCTCTATAGTCCACACACACTCTCCACTTACCATTCTTTTTAGGTACGATAACTAATGGTGAAACCCACTCATTGTATGATATAGGGTATATGAAGCCATCATTTAGAAGTTTCTGTAGTTCTTCCTTAACGATCTCTTCAATATTAGGGTTCATCCTCCTTTGGGGTTGGAAAATGGGTCAACATTCTTCCTTGATGTATATATGGTGGGTGCATAGGTCAGAGGAAATCCCTTTCATATCCATATAATCCCAGGCAAATGCTTCCTTATGATCAAGTAATAACTTCATCAAACGTCGAGTTTCAGCATAAGTTAAATTGGGATTGATGTTCAGGGTCTTTCTAGGTTCGATTTCTACAACGATGCTCTTAGAACTGACTTTAGGAAATAATTCAAATGTTTCAGTAATGGCTGTTTCAACGTTTTCTCTTAGAATGTTTGTTGTTTCAGCTGAATTAATTTGATTTACAACAGTTTCAGAAAAACATTCTGGGCTCATTCCTTCCTGGGGGATAGGGTCGAAGATTCTACTTAATAGGAGGTGCGTGTTTTGTGTAACAACAAAGGGGTCACAGATAAATCAATTGATTAAATCATCCTCTATCTCGTCTTTGAAACTCAGGGATTTTCCTATGGTTAACACAAACATAGCACTTTCATCCTCAATTTCCATCCATAAAGAATTTTTGGGTTCCACACTGGGTGTAGCATGAGGATAAAGGGAAAGCTTCCTAGTGTCATAACCATTAGAGATGGTCATTGAACCGGATCTATAGTCAATGAAAGCATCGACTGTAGCTAACCAAGGTCTTCCTAGAATTAGAGGGTGGCCTCTCAGACGGGTTTTGGGTTGCAATACGACAAAATCAGTAGGATACTCCCATGAGTCAACTGGAATAACTAGGTCATCAATTACTCCTTCTAGTCAGATGGTAGAATGATTAGCTAATTCTAAAATAGTAGGAGTAGGTTGGACTTGCGTTCTGAGTTGCAAAAATTGTGTAGTCTCTATTGGCATAATGTTAATTGCTGCCCCTAAATCAACTAACACATGGGAAATAAATGTCTTTCCAATCTTTACAGTAACTGTAGGGTTTCCTGGATCGCCATATTTAATAGGTGGGGTTTTGTTTAACATCAATTCAAACAATTCTCCCACTATGTGTACTGTGAGGGGGTCCCTAGGTTTCTTTCCGGGTTGTTTGATACATAGGTCTCTCACAGTCTTCGCATAAATAGGGACATCCCTAATCACTTGCAATAGTGGAATGTTAACATGAAAATTATGCAATTCTCCTAAGAGATTAAAGGATGGGAATTCCAAAGTTTTGGTAATTTCCAGTCTTTCAGGGAATGGGGGATCTACTAATTCTATGACCGGTTGGTCATTTTCTTCTGTATCAGCAGATGGTTTTTCCCCTGATTCCTTTTCTAATTTTGAAGATGGAACATCTTCAATTAGTGGCTCGACTATTCTCCCTGATCTCAATTTTATCTCATCACAAGGCATAAGAGTAATAGATAGAGCTGACACATTGTGTATATGAATATTTTGAACGACCTTATTATTTGGATTTGGGTTAGGTTGCACAAGAATTTGAGGTCGCAAGGGAGGATTGTTATGTGGGGCATTGGGAGGTAACTGCAGCTGTTGCTGCTGGTACTGAGGTTGGAACTGTTGTTGATAGGGGTTCGGTTGGTGATGGTTTTGATAAATAAGCTGTTGTTGAGGGATTCTCCAATATGGGTTCCATTTCCCCAGGCGATTCTATTGTTGGGGAAAAGGTAACCATGCATTGGGATCCTTATAAGGAGATGGCATCTGATTCAGAGGGGGGGCATTTATTTGGCCATATTGAAACTGATTTTTCATATTATTCCAATAATTAAGTGCTGCAGGAGAGAATTGAGAGTTTGTACCTTGGCCTCGTGGCTGCCATTGTCTCCTCTATGTAATTAGATAAGCATCCTCTCCTTCCTCATTAGTACCCTTCATTGATGCTTTTACACCTGGTAAGGAGGGACATTTGTCAGTGGGTTGATCCAATTCACAGATTAGACATACCTGCACATTGTTCAGTGGGCATTCCCTTTTTGGATGTTTGTCTCTGCACTTCGGACAGAAAATGGACAATGCTTTTTCTGCTTTTGCTTGTTTCTATTTAATCTGCAGAGTATCAATTTGTGAAGAAAAAGAGTTAATCATCTCTGTTTTGAAATCTTCCAACATATTACCTATTTCTACTCTTGTTGCTCCTCCATTGGATGATTTTTGTACCCTTGAAAAATTGGTATCCCTGGTAGCTGACTTATTCCTTGTAGATCCTTGAGAGCATCTCTTACAAAGATTTACAATGTCATCATAGGATTCCTTAGATATATCTCCTTTTCCCAACATATTCAACATATCTAAACAATCATCTCTAACTCCGTTTATCAAAATAATTTTCAGAATGTCCTTACTCACATCCGAATTTCCAGACCTTTGTAGATTATACTGGAGTCGCTCCACAAAATCTTCAAGGGTCTCAACCTCGTTCTGAGACATTTTGTACAATTCCTCTCTTTGTTCCCTTGTTCGGTAGTAGTCTTGGTACTTTTTCAGGAAAAGCTGTCTCATTTTTCCCCATGTTGAAATATTCTCTCCTCCAAGGCTCATGAACCATCTTAACGCATTACCATTCAATGTAGCTGGAAACAGTTTAAGCTTCTGCGCAATGGTAGTGTAGTCATAGCTTCTACAAAAAATATCAAATTCGAACAAAAACTCATTTGGATCCTCAGTAGATAATCCATGAAAATTTGGCAGAGATGAGAGAGGTATGTTTTTCATAGGAGACATCCCTCATGTGGGAATATCAGAAATGGGAAAGACCAGGGTAGAGATAGTATTTTCATCATTTGCCTGATCTTCGTTATTTGGTGGATTCTCATGGTGGAACTCTTCTTCATAATCCCCTTGATTCCATATGTGTTCTTTCTCTCCACTCAATATGGAAAGCATCCCACTCTTCTTTAGTGACAATCTTCCTGTTAATCTGGTAAACAACATCTTTTGGATTTTCCCTGTTCCGAACTACACTTCCTCGATCTTCAATATTCTCCAGTGTTGCTTGTTGATTTGTTGGTGAAAAATCTTTATCTTCAGCCCCTGGTAAAGACGATGTCTCAAAATGGGGTAATTCTGATGACTGAGGAATATGTCTTCTTGGAGGGTTTGAAGGGTGAAAGATAGATATTGAAGAAGAATCTTCTCTGGCTATAATCTCATCAACAAAGGTTGGCCTTCCCAGTGCAGGGTTCCTGCCTCCATGTCCTTTGGTACCTGTAGGGTTAGTATTTTTGGGGATACATCCTCTTGTTCTTCGATTCATGCATACTAATCATTCCTAAGAAAAGAAAACTAACGTGCTTACAAGAATCTCTAATTATCTTCCCCGACAACGGTGCCAAAATGTTGGTCACTTTAATTGTCTAAATAAATAGATGATTAAGGTGTTCAATATAAATTGTCAAACCCATAGAAGTTTTGTTATTGCAAGATAATTGTGCATAGTCTATGCTAGATTGATGAAAGCAAACACTAGTCAAGTTGCAGTATTAAAAGAAACAGAGTCTTGAAAACTAAACATTAACACAAGTTGCTGATACAGTTGGAGTTCTCATTTACTGTTGCAGAATTGGGATCATACTTTCATAATTGAAATCTAAATTGATGAGTGTATAAGAATCCTGGATTATCTGTTTTATTCTAATTTTCTATTTTATTGTTGCAGAAGGGAATTCTGTGCTAATTGCTGAAAGAAATATACTTTAATTGCAGGAAGGAAATTCACACTTCTTATTACTTTTACTTGAAAGTAGAGTTTTACCTAGTGCAGAAATATGATTCTCCAATAATATACAACACTTGACTTCTAATTCTCATGAGACACACCGATGCACATTTGACAGGAAGGGGCTGAACTGTAACAACAATTGTACTCTAAGAATGCTAAACCGATTAATCACATAGATCAAAGTAACTAATTTAAAACTCAAAACATCAAAACAGAGGGGAGTCTGTGAGGAAGGTGGGCCCTTTTCTTTTCACTGAATCCACTCAAAAATAGGCTACAGTAGGTTAAAGAAACTCAATGCACTTCTTTATTGATTCGCAAAAAGGGTTCAGACACAATATGCTCTTTCTTCACTTGTTGTTCCACAACTATCTTTCGGTACCAATGATTACAAAAAGGTCTCCTATTTAAAGACATATTCATTTAGTTCAAAATGGACTTAGAACAGCCTTGAGAATCCCATATTCTCAAGCTATTCATAAGATACAAGAGATCTGTCATATTCACCAAATCTGGAGAAAGAATCAACATGAGCCAAAATGTGTGACAACAGAGGATCATTCTTCAGGATTTGGCTTCAGGATCGGTGGCCATCTGTTGCAGTGAGTGTAACAACTTTTAGGATTGGTGCACATCTGTTGCAGTTGGTGTAACAACTTCCAGGATCAGTGTGCATCTGTTGTAGCAAGTATGACAACTTCTAGAAAAGGTGCGCAGTTGCTGTAGTCGTGTAACAACATGCAATATTAGCGCACAACTGTAACAATTGGTGTAACAACAACGATCTTTCTTCAAGTCTTGGCTGTTCTACACATTTTGATCATTAGTTTCACATTTATGGGTAAAATATGAGAAATTAGACCAATCAAATGTGTTAAGTAAATAATAATATCAAAGCAAGATTAATGACTCATACCTTGGGAAAAAGGGTCTTGGCAGCATTAAAGTAGGCATTTGGCATAGAATTGATAAGGTTGAAAGGGTAAAAGATATAGTGAAAAATGGACATTTCTGGGTCCTAACAACAAGGTACTTTTGGCCCACGCTATTTCATGACTGCATCAACGTTGTTAAGTGATGCGACAAATGCCAACTTTATGCAAACAAAGCACGAGCACCACCAACTCTTCTACATCCAGTCATCACCGCCGACCCCTTCTGCAAATGGGCCATAGACTTCATGACATGCCATCCTCCATCCAGTAATGGACACAAGTACATTGTTGTGGCAGTATATTACTTTACCAAATGGGCCGAAGCCATGCCCACATTTAAAAACACTGCTGACACAACAACTCATTTTTTCTTCAATCATGTCATTACCCGGTTCAGAGTCCCACTACAACTAGTGTCCGATCATGGTAAGCACTTTGAGAATGAGATATTTGTGGAACTCTCCTCAAAGTTAGGCTTCTCCCATGAGTTTTCCTCCCTATATTACCCTCAGTCTAACGGACAGGTCGAGGCTGTCAACAAATTCCTCAAAACCATGCTACAACGTACCGTCAACAAACATAAGACCAACTGGCATCATATGTTGTTTTCCGCGTTATGTGCTTATCACACGACAATCAAAATTGCCACCAGTTTTAAACCGTTCCACCTTGTCCATGGGATCAAAGCCACCCTCCCTATCGAGTGCGAAATTCCCATGTTAGGCACTGCCATTGAGCTATTACCTGACACTGCTCCAATCGAGAAGCACCTATTGACCTTAGATTCACTTGATGAAGATCGTCAATCTTTATTAGAAAACAATGAGGCATCTAAAAAACGGTCCAAATCCACCTTCGACCACCATGTCAACCTTCACTCATTCAACAAAGGTGATCTCGTGTTAGCCTACGATATCACTCATGATACTCTGAGCCATGGGAAATTCGAGTCATTATGGCACGAACCCTTCATCTTCCAACACTTCCTTACTAAAGGAACCTACATATTGGCCTCTCTAGAAGGCTACCCTCTCAAAGAACCTGTCAATGGGTTGTACTTAAAGAATTTTTACCCCTGAGCGTAGCCATCCTACCTTAGGCTTTTCTTTGTACATATTTGTAGAGTTTTTAAGCCTTCTTTTCAGCCACCACTCCTCATGTCTGATCTTTCATCTGTGTTATTGATAGATGCATCATCCCTCAGCCTACCACATCGATCACGCTGACGGTGCTAGCCGCTAGATCCATAATCTCGCTTAGGCCGCTTGGGCCCTCTATATTCCCTCACATGTCCTGCTCCACTCTAGTGGCATATGTTTGGGCTCGGCCACCAACAACCAAGATGAATACGATGCCATCATTGGTCTCCTCTCCGAGGACTGTCACCGCCACATTTGTCACCTTAGCGTTCTATTAGATTCCCATCTTGTCGTCCCACAACTCAACAATGTATATCATGTTCACGATCCTTGCCTCTTTCGCAAATACCTACAAGTTAGACTCCTATATCACAACTTTGATTCAATAACATTTACAAATATTCCAAGACAACTTAATCAAGTAGCAGATCACATGGCTAACCTAGTATTAGATATACATTTGTCACATTAAACATCATTTCATACATCACATCATACATTTGTTACAATACAGAGAAAATACATCATAACATAAAAACATAACACATAAAGACATGAATAATCCAAAATATATCCTTATATATATATATATCATCATCAAAAGGTCCCCAATGTTTACAAAAAATACATGTACAATCTCCCGTAGGCCAGTGAATCGCCCCACCCCTATGAGTACAAAAATGGGTATCAACTACCCTATACAAAAATAGGTCCCAAGCCTGTACATACAAAAACTGGCACTCATGGTGCCCCTAGAGCTCCCCCCTAGGTCCTCTGTTAGCTGGAGGAGCCCCACTAGCTGGGGGCCCTCTAGGTCCAGGAGGCAACCGACCAATCATTACTGCCCCTGCCACTGCTTCTCGATGGATCAAGGTCCGCCACTTTGTTAGAACTCCCACACACTGCTCCAGGACCTCCTCGTCTTGGATGTGGGCCCACATACCCTTCGATACACCTTGTAGAACCCGATCTAATCATCGACGCAGGTCTGCTAGCATCATTGCAGCCTCTGCCTATGACTCTCTCATTGGTCTAGCACCAGCGTCATCTCGTTGCCACCCCTATCCCACCCTCGGCTTTACAGGCGCTGATCACGCTGGCCCCTGGCGAGCCGGCTCCTCGACCACCTCCGCATCTTGACCTCAGGGTCCGACATATCCAAAAAAACACTAGAGATAATGTCAACATCCATATATAAATATATAATCAATGCTATCTATCGAAATAACAAAACATATCTCATTGATCCCAGTCCTCCCCAAGAGGCAACATCATGTCTGGGTTGTGACGATAGTCCATATCTGTGTATGGATAGCTCATAATCAATTGTGGCACCTGTCTGCACACTCACACCACCGTGGCTGTGAAATAGTGGCCACCCTTCCCACCTCCATGTAGGGCTAGCACATGGGCCCACCGCATCAGTCTTAGATCTTGTCGCTCCGTGGGCTTGAGCATAATTCTCGGACGCAATACAAGCACCCTCTCTAGGAACCAAGCCACCAGAATGGACCTGAACGCGGAGTCACTAAAGTCGGCTCGTTGACACCGGTTCACCTGTCCCATCATCTTGGTGTGCAAAAGAACACCCCATGCAAACAGGTCCCCATCCAAGACCCGCTCCACTACTCTCAGTTGACCCCCAGTAATCCGATGAGTCCCCAAGGATCCGTAGATCCTCACCACCATCGCTATGATGCACTCCATCAAGAGGTTGTCAATAGCCTCAATTCGGATGACCGAACCCAGCATAGGGTTCGACCCAGTGCAGTGACAAGCCACCAAGTCATCCACTCGATCTTCCCCTGACAACTGGGGATTGATAGGAAGGGCCATCCCATGGAATGGGAGCCCCTTTAGGAAATACACATCCTCGATGGCCGAAAATGTCAAATGCTCCCCTCTAACTATGAAGCATTGTATATCCATGCTCCACATCCCAATCAGATATTGAAGCAGGAACTCCTGCAATTGTATCAGAGGGATGTCGAAGAACTTGAGTAGCCTGTAGGCTGCCAAGTATCTTTGAACACCCAGCTGCACTCTCACTGCCTCCCAAATATGGTCCCAATCGCGCTCTCTCTAGTGCACTGACATCATGCTATCAGAGTCTTCTGATCACCTAGATCTACACATAATCACTTGATCAACCTCATCATCCAGAAAAAAGCATCAAAATATCAAAAATTACAACCCCTTAGACTTTCCCATAGTGTGCGCCTTTCACCTAGATAGGTGCACACATGTGCACACCTGTTCTTTGCACAACTACACACTAATGCACAACTATATGAGAAACAATCACACACGTGTGTGTGACTGCCAGTTAGACAGGCATGCATGTCATGTGTGCCTGTCTGCCCAAACCCTGCACCCACATGTGTGGGTGTGTCAAACACAACCACACATTATGCGCAGGAAAAGGGATTATACCCGCACACATGTGCGCGGGTATTCCTCCTTTTCTGTGGACTAGTGGGATACTACCCCAAAAACCCCCTGTACGGTCGTCCGTACAACCCCTACCTAGATACTAGGAAATTCACAACATACATGAGGATAAGACCACTAACCTGTCTCTCGCCACTCTCGGAGCAGTAGCCTCACGCTCCCGCAATCTCCAAATCTCCTCAAATATTTCTTGATAGCTCAACAACAGTGAAGGGTACAAATGAGGTGGCATTGTGGGCCCGCCAGCTGTATATCGCCCCTTTTTCCCAGCTTCCACACTCTGTTACAGGAGCCTAGAGCATCCATTTTCTGATCTGTTCTCAGCCACATGATCTTGGTCCTGTCATCCACACATCCACATTCCCCAGGTCATCATATGCACTACGCCCCAACGGATCATTTTTCTCACGTCACATTCAGGTACGCATGCTCATGTTCATTTTTATCAAATAACTGTTATATGTTCTTTATCATCATATATTGTTCACGTCGGGTATTTGGTTTTCATGTGTGCAGGTATTTGTTCCGCAATATTACAACCCCTTCAGGTATATGTTCGACATTGGCATGTCATTATTCCCTCTGTAAATCAATTACATATCCCAGTCACACCCTATGACATTTACCTTTAGGGTCCTTACATCCATCTCTATAGTACCTTTACCTCTGCTGCCTTTGGGTACTGTCACTCGGTATCACTCTCGCCCACATGAGTTGTCCCATATATAGTTCCCCTTGGCAACTTGACATTCATGCTGATTTCACCCCCTAGGGATGGGAGTCCTGATAGTCTTATGCACGTATGAGAGTGAACCCCATACTTCTTCTCATCATATTGCTAACTTTCCCAATGGACTCCCAGGTCATATCATCTCGGTTTTGTTGACTGCGCCTTCGCAATTTCATTAGCCTTCCATCTCACCCACCAACAATTTTCTCATCTGCAGATTGTCATCCATCCATTTACCTAATACTGTAATATTCCAGATATAAAAAGTATGCATAACATAAATAAAATACTAGAAATGGTAGATAAACAACAATATAATCAGAACAACACTGAAATGATATCATAATAACACCAGATAGAGCACTTTGATTCTGAGAGAAATGTTCACTTCTCTCTTCGAGGGGGCAATCTCTAGTCGAGCAGAGCTCTATTAAAATAATATCCAAGCTAAGGTTCTCATACCCTGGACTCCTATTTATACTAAATATGTCTATCAAAAGAACCATTTAGAGGAAGATCCTTCTAGAAGCAGAAGCTTCTATTAGGTCTTCTTAGATTCGACTTATTCTACCTTATTGCAAGGCCTTATTGATATTGAAATTTATTACATCCGAATATATTGTTCTACCTATGTGGGGGGTTAGGTCCCTAACATGTCCTCCCCCTTGACGACAACCTTGTCCTCAAGGCTTGAGATGTGGAAATTGCTGTAGAATGGTAGCTAGTTCCCAAGTGGCATCTGCTGGAGTTGTATCTTTCCACTTGAACAACACTTCCTTGATGGTTTGCTGACGTAGGTGACGCTGACGCTAGTCGAAACCTGCTTATGGTTGTATCCAAATGGATCCTTCTTCATCCAACTCGGGAAGGTTGGTTTGAGTTTGGCACTTAGTTCCAATCACCTTCTTTAAGAATGAAACATGAAAAAAAAGATGTATCTTAGAATGACTGGGCAAAGCTAACTGATAGGCCACCTGTCCCACACGCTTGAGAATGATATAAGGACCATAAAATTTGGGCACCAGCTTCTGACAATGCTCGGCCTTGAGGGAATTTTGCTTGTAAGGTTGCAGTTGAAGAAACACTTGATCCCCTTCTGCAAATTGACATTCAGAGCGACCTTGATCTGCTTATTGCTTCATGTGATTCTAGTCCATGACCAAATTCTCTTTGAGGGTACATAGAATAACCTCTCCAACTGTAAGCATTTGGTCAACCTCCTAGATCTTCGAGACACCTGGTAAATATGAGAGAACTGAAGGTGGCTTTTGTCCATATACCACTTCAGAAGGAGTCCTGCAGGTAGCTGTATGGTATGAAGTGTTGTACCACCATTCAACTAGGGGTAACCATTGAGCCCACTGATTTTTATTTTCCGATGCAAAACACCTCAAATATGTTTCCAAACACTTGTTGACAAATTCAGTTTGACCATCAGTCTGGGGATGACAAGCTGTGCTGAGATGCAATTGGGTGCCTTGTAGCTTGAACAATTCTTGCCAAAAATTGCTGGTGAAAGTTGGGTCACGATCATAAACAATAGAATGCGGCATGCCATGAAGCTTGAAGACCTGATCCATGAAAAGTTGAGCCACCGTGGATGCTATAAATTGGTGTTGAAGAGCGCAGAAATGAGCATACTTGGAAAGGCGATCAACTACCACCATGATGACTGATTTATTTCCCAATTTAGGTAAGCCTGTATTAAAATCCATAGAGATATCCCTCCAAATAGAAGGTGGAATTAGAATCGGTTGTAGTGTGCTAGGAGATTTGATTGTTTCTCCCTTGTTGCATTGACACACATCACATTCAGCTACAAAATTATGAACGTCTTGTTTCATACCATCCCAGAAAAAAAGAACGTTTGACCCTGTCATAGGTTTTTGTAAACCCGGAGTGCCCAACTGTGGGTGTAGCATAAAGCTCAGAAAGTATCGTGGATTTAAGTTTTGACTGTTTACTTAAATACAAATGGCCTTTGTATCGAAGCTCATCATGGAGCCAAGAGTACCCTGGGGAAACTGGAGAATTGGACTGCAATTTTTGTATCAGATGTGAACTTTTGGGATCGTGTAGCCATTCCTGGCGAACGACTTGGAGCTAATCTGGTACAATGAAGGAGAGAGAAAAAAGGGATCCTTCATCTTTATATTTTCGGGAAAGTGCATTCACAACCACAATGTCTTTGCCTTTCTTGTAAATGATCTCATAATCATATCCAAAGAGGTTAGTCACTAATTTTTGTTGCTCTGGGGAGGAAATGCATTGGTCCAGAAAATACTTGAGGCTTTGATGATCTGTCTTAATGTGGAAGCATTTCCCCAATAGATAAGGGTGCCATAGATCAACGACATGCAAAATAGCCAACATTTCCTTTTCATAGATTGATTTGCCCAAATTTCGTTCAGACAATTGTTTGCTGGTAAAGGCCAAAGGCCAACCCTCTTGTGTAAGGACAACACCAATTCCTTTCCCTGAAGCATCACATTCCACGACAAAGGTCTTTGTGAAATTAGGAAGGGTCAGGAATGGAGTGGTGCACATGGCTATATTCAAGGTTTGAAAATCTTGAGTAGCTGCTGGAGTCCAAGTCAAATAATTCTTTTTAAGGTGTGCAATGAGAGGTGCCACAATCTTTCCATGATTCTTAACAAACTTGCGATAATAACATGTTAAGCCCAGAAATCCATGCAAGATTTTGAGAGTCTTTGGGTGAGACTAGTCTTGCATAGCTTCAATATTTTTAGGATCCACCCTGATGCCGTCCTTGCCAACAAGATGACCCAAGTACTCGACTTCTGAGGCGCCAAAAGCACATTTAGATTGTTTTAGGAAAAGTTGGTGCTGAGAGAGCAGATGGAGAACTTGATCCACATGAGAAATATGGTCTGTCCAGGTTTTTCTATAGATGAGGATATCATCAAAGAAAACTAAGACAAAATGACTGAGAAAAGGACGGAAGACATGATTCATGAGGCTTTGGAAGGTGGAGGGGGCATTACACAAGCCAAAGGGCATGAAAAAAAACTCATAGTTTCCCTCATGTGTTCTAAAGACAGTCTTAGGAATGTCTTCCTCTTTCATATGGATCTGGTGGTAGCCAGAATGAAGATCAAGTTTAGTAAATAACTGGGTGCCACTCAATTCATCCAAGAGGTCATCAATGACAGGAATGGGAAATTTGTCTTTAATGGTGAGTTTGTTGAGGGAGTGGAAGTCAGGACAAATGTGCCAAGAAACTTCTTTCTTCAGGACCATGACCATAGGAGAAGAGTAGGGGCTCGTACTAGGGAGGATAACGCCTCCGTTAAGCAGTTCTTGAACCATTTTCTCAATTTCATTTTTTTGGGAAAACAGGTGATGATAGGGACGAATATTGGGAGGAAGGCTTCCTGGTACAAGGGTATTGTAATGATCATGAACACCACGGGAAGGAGGGAGTCTCTGGGGAGTGGAAAAGACCACTTGATGTTTAGAGAGGATGGATTGGATGTCTTGTGGCACAGAGGGTGTCTCGGTTTCTTGTATGGCATGGAGTTGGGCAATAACACTAGAATGACCTTTTTTGAGCAGATTTTCCATGCGATGGGAACTAATGATCTCAGGTGAACTGGCGGTGATGCCTTGGAACTTATATTGTTGGTCCTCCTGGTCAAATTGCATGGTTAATTTCTTAAAATCCATGAGAATGGGACCCAAATTCCATAGCCAGTCTACACCCAACACAATGTCACAACCACCCATGTCGATAGAAAATATATGAGATTTCAGGTGGTAATCACCAATTTGGAGACACGCATTTTCACAATTCCCTCCACATTTCATGGAGCTACCATTGGCAATCATGATTTGGAAATTATTGAGTGCATGGATGTAGTAATGAGTTTCTTGGGCAATGCGGCAATGAATAAAATTATGGGTGCTTCCACTATCAACAAGAATGATAACCTTCCTATGCTTGATGTAACCAATTAGCTTGAGGGTTTGGGGAGAAGAGAAGCAAGTGAGAGCATTTAGGGAAATGACCGGTTCTACTTCGGGAGGGTTTGAGGGAGGGTTTATGTCAGTGGGTTCAGGTGACTCAGACACAAGGGGATTTTCAACATCATCTTTCGAAATATCCTTCGAGATGGCCATAAAAATATTTTGTTCCTTACACTTGTGGCCCTGAAAATATTTATCATCAAAATTATAACAAAGGGCTTTGAGTTGGCGTTCAACCATTTCATCCCTGGTCGATTTTTGGATTTTTAGTGGAGCAAAAGGAGTAGTGGGATTCACTGGTTTAGTGCAAGGAATAAAGGAGGGTTTCCGGTTTTGAGAAGAGACAACTTGTTGTGATTCCTTATCTCTTTTAGTAGCCTCCACCCAACTCTGAGGTCGCTCCATGAGGACATGGGCATTAATATCATCCTTGAGGCCACTGATAAAACATTCTCGAAAAAAAGCATCAGACATGCCCTCTGTACGAAAAGCCAATCGTTCAAAAGTAGCTATAAAGTCTTCCATTGTTCTAGATTGTTTCAACTTTGTCAAATGACATAAATGGTTGGTGTTAGTGTCAAAGCATTCATAAAGCTCTGCCACAAAGTGTGTCCAAGCAACATACCCTTGACGAGCAAATTTTCTCCATTGACACCATTGCCAACGTTCTTGATCTAGATGGAGAAAACCATACCAGAGTTTGGCCAAATCATCTGTAATGCCATACAAAGAGAAATAATGTTCCATTTGAGTTACCCAACCAATGGGATATGAGCCATCAAATTTGGTCACATCCACCCGTAGAAGGCGTAGGTCACGCTGAAAGTGATGGGGCTGAAAATTATGGGAATGAGAGGAAGTTTCAACTTCGATATGCAAAGGTGGGTTAGATAAAGGGGGATATGCAGGGATATGCAACTTGGCGCATATCAACGAAACAACAGCTTCAAGTTGGGTAGTCATGTCTTTTTTGAGGTCTTCTGTGAGTTCGGTGATTGATGCGGTGATGGAGGAATGCATGTTTTGATTGATAGTGGAAATATTGGCACTGAGCTGTCTCACTTCTTGTTGGGTCTTTGTGAAGCGAGCTTCCAAGTCTTGGCTACGGGTATGGGCCATGATGACGAGGGAATCGAAAAGGGGCGGGTGGGGTAAAAAATTTTGCTGAAAAATGATAGGTATGAAAGTGATAAGGGCGAAGAGATAAATCCAATGGAATAGGTCTCAAATAATGGTGCACAAATTTCCAAACTTTTTTTTTTACACCTGTGGAGCTATACTCTGGTCTGAAGAATACTGCAGTGATGAAATGCCCAAATGATTAACCAGGAAGAAATTGTAGTTATTTGGAAACTCGAACACAATTGCACGACAATAGATCTTGTCTATTTTATGTTTTGTTTCCATCCCCAAGGGTTCTACAGATGTTTGCCCTGTGCTATAGCTCTTTGATATATGTGCGGGGTCCAACAGTCGTACTCGGCTCAATATCTTAGGGCACCAACTAAGGAGGCTAGACCGTGCCCTTAGCCATACTACCTGACTACCTAGGTACTAGAGAGTATCTTCCCGAGTGCTTTTCTCGGTGACACTATAGCAGTCAAGTGACTGATTGATTTATCTAAAGAGGTCTTCAGGAAATATAGTTCGATCCGTATATAGGTGTTGTCTGATGCGCTACCACTCGAAGGGGTACCAATAGGGGTTACAAGGGTGGCCAACAAATGTGAACTTAAGTACCATGTGTATTTCCTGCATGTATGAATCCATCAAATGCGGGTTTATGCGCGTAACGACATATCTCTGTACCTTAAAGACGTCAGAATACGTCTCTAGCCTGAAAAAAATTAACCCACAATTTTCTGTCGAAGAAATTTCTCTGATACCACTTGTAATATTCCAGATACAAAAAGTAGTCAGAACATAAATAAAATGCTAGAAATGGCAGATAAACAACAATATAACCAGAACAACACCACAATAACACTGAAATGATATCAGAATAACACTAGAAAGAGCACTTTGATTCTGAGAGCAATGTTCACTTGCCTCTTCGAGGGGGCAACCTACATTCGAGCAGAGCTCTATTACTATAATATCAAAGCTAGGATTATCACACCCTCGACTCCTATTTATACTAAATATGTCTATCAAAAGAACCATATAGAGGAAGATCCTTCTAGAAGCGAAAGATTCTATTAGGTCTTCTTACATTCGACTTATTCTACCTTATTGCAAGGCCTTATTACTATTGACCTTTATTACATCTGAATATATTGTTCTACTTACATGAGGGGTTAGGTCCCTAACAAATACATAAACACACCTATGGGGCCCCCACCCTCCATCAATTTTCTTTCACAGACTTGTTCCCTAACAGGACAAGCCATCTTTCATTAGGCACCCGTTTCTGTACCTATATACTTAGCCCAAATTATTTTTTATTTATTTGGTAATTGTAAAAAGTCTTTGTTTCCAACATATACTTAGATTTTTCGTCGTCACCCTTGCCGATCTTCTTTTTTCTTGGCAAAGAAACCCATGTCGCCCTTGGTTGGGGAATCTACTCTCTTTTCATACCGACATCGTTCATGAATCCTGAGTATCCAAAATTCCATATACCCATGATCTCTGAGTTTGTCTACTTTGTTAGCCTCTAACATAGTTTAACCCCATATCTTGTCGTCCCCCTGACACTAGATCCAATTTTACAGTTGCTACCAATCATCCTTCAAAATTTCCCAACCAAGGGAATTCTTGAGTCCCGCAGAATCTTGACTTCGTTCATGTTACCCGCCAATACCTGATATCATCTCAGTGGATTTCACGAAGCCCTTTCCTTCTTGGAGTCACGTCTCCCTTCCTGTCAACATCAACACAGTTTCCAGAAGGGTGGAAATATCTTGGCTCTCATTACCTTTACAATGAGGAGTCTCAAACGACACAAAGAGAATCATCATTGCTCTATGATTCCGTTGACCCCCATAACATTCGACTTGAACAAACTCTTATGTTATAGTGGGTCTTACTATGCAACTATTGTAGTTATTTCATACCAGCCAAAGATCTCTGAATTCGTTAGGCCATCAATTCCTACGAGTCATTGACAATTATTATAGTTGTCCTTGCCTCATATCAGAGTTTGTTCACCATTCAAAACTGTAATTTGCCATTATCAACTTCCAAGAGGGAACTGCAGTTATCTACATCGACATCCATCTTCAATTACCATCTCACATTTTGGTTCCATGACATGAACATGGGGCATGCTCGCCTCGTTTGTACACATATTTTCTTTTTTCTCCCTAGAGAAAGGTTTTGGCCCCACATGTTTGTAGTACGACTTCCATTACACCAAAACCCGCAGGTGATTGGTAAACTCACCATCTCCAAATTTCAAGGATCCATGAGAGGCGATTAGTCCCTTGTCATGATACACCGGGGAGCACTGAATACTTGCAATTTCATGCAATAATGTCCCGCTCAGCGCGAGCTGAGTGTGTATCGAACTCGTGACCTCTAGCTATGATACCATTTGTTGGTAGTATGACTATCGTTACACCAAAACCCGCAGGTGATTGGTAAACTCACCACCGCCATATTTGAAGGATCCATGAGAGGTGTTGGCCCTTGACCAAGTTTTGGATATCCTTGGTCATGTTTGACCTCTTTTGGGACTTCGACAGGTTGGTCGAAGGTGGACCGCAAGTCGAAGAAGAGATCGCGGGATCTAGGCCCCTTTTTAGGGAAACTTTTGGGATTAGAGTTTATGCAATGGGTATGGGATGTAGACCCATGGGTTTACCCCTGTTTAGGCCCATTTTGTAATATATAAATATAAATCTAGGCGATGTAAGTAGGCGGTGCTAAGGGTAATAAGGCCAATGTGCTAAGTGTGAATAGTTGTGGATGCTTTGTGTGTGCTATGTTTTAAGAACTTGTAGAGCTAAGTGAAAGTGATTGTAAGAAGCTTGTGTATAGACAATAAGAAGGCTTTGTGCTTAAACCTAGCTCGAGGAAGGAGGTTCTAAGGCTTTGTGCATGTAAGGAGATCAACATAAGATAGTAAAGAAGAGAAGAGTTGGTGGACGTAGCCCCACGCTGGGGTGAACCACGCATATCCTGTGTTATGGGTTGCTTTGTGCATTATGTTGTATGTTAATGATGTTATTTATGCTTAGTGACAATATATTTATGTATGATGCATCTGGTATAATAGCTTAGTTCTTGGTAAGGTGAATGAATTTTAGATATGATCTATCTCTCCATGCTAAGTGCTTGAATGTATTAGATCTTATTGAATACTGTGCTGCTATGTAATTAGGGTTTTGAATTGTGAT
The DNA here is from genome assembly GCA_009831015.1 of Picea engelmannii. Taxonomy (NCBI): domain Eukaryota; kingdom Viridiplantae; phylum Streptophyta; class Pinopsida; order Pinales; family Pinaceae; genus Picea; species Picea engelmannii. The sequence continues at coordinate 139,549 of ML791502.1, read as the reverse complement.
GTGAATAAAGGTTAAATGTTGATGAGTGTTAACTGCTAAGTGATTTGTTAGAGTTGTAATCACATATCTGTGTCCCAACTAGGTTGCAGACATTTGAGCCCTGCAACCACCCCTGCCTCTACCTCGGGTGAGACTTCATCTGCTTCGCAGGTGTTGCCAAAAGGGCTGGTAGTTAGGGTTTTGTTGGTGCACTGTTGAAGCGTTGAACCCTTGGTCTGCCCCTGTGCCAACAAATGGTTTCATTGCCAGGACATGAAAATGTGATTGTTGGGAACTAAAGAAAAGAAAGCTCTGTGCATAGATCTGTTTGCTTTAGTGCGCAGTATTCTACTTGACTTGTGAATCTCTGTGCTGAGAAGAGAAGTTCTGATCTAAAGAAAAGAGGTAAGATCTTGAATCTTTGTGCTCTGAGAAAGGTAAGATAAGTGAAAATTTTTGTTTCGAAAGTATGGATCTAGGTATGTTTGATAAATTTTGTCCTAGCCTGAAAACTAGGGCACAACTAGAAGAAAGAAGGTTTGTTATGTGTAGATCTGATAGAAATAGTGAGAGGTATGTTATTCCTATGCATAGAAAGAATGTTTGGATTGAAAAATGGATGCAGGATCCTAGAAAGAATATTTTGCAGGTTAGTTACAGTGATCCCAGTGCACAATACAGGAAGTGTTGGGGATCATTTAAGAGAAAGAGAGGATTAACCCTTTGTTATAGTTGCAGAAGACCAAGACATATTACTAAGGAATGCCTTGGTAGAAGACCTAGTTGTGTTTACTGTAAAGCTATGGACCATGAAGTTTTGGATTTCCCTAGAATGATTGCTAAGATTGACAAAATGAATATGGAACAAGAAAACCATGAGAAAGGCCAAGAGACTAAGATTATAGCAGAACCCCCAAAAGAATCTGAGACTGTATTACTAAATATGAAGGAAACCCTGAATGATCACATAGACACTAATTTATCAGAGATCTTAAAAAACAAAGAATGCATAGAAGCAAGAATAGGAGCTACGACATAGACTGTGTCCTGGATGAGGAAACACAGGTGAATATTATGACAGAAAGAACTTGGGAAGTTTTGGGAAAACCTGCTATGATTCCTTCATTAGAAGGAATATGATTATTTAGAGGAAAACTGATAACCCTATGTGGAAGAATTACCCAGATATCTATGAGTGCTCATGGCACTTCGACATAAGAAGAATTTGATATCGTTAAGTTTGTTGAGAACAACACCCCATTTACTATCTTGCTAGGAAAACCCTAGATTGAGAAAGATCAAATCTGAAGGAAACAAGAAGAGGAGGATCTAGAATAGAAAAATCAAGAACTAAGAGACTTCATGGCTAAGATAATAGCGCACTTACTAGAAGAACAAGAGAACCAGTCAAAGCTACTAAAGGCTAAAGATATGGATGTCGAAGTTGAAAAGACACATGAAGACTGGAGATACCTGTCTGTATAAGAGAGTAGAGCACCTACCCCATAAAGAGAAGAAGTATTACCCTTGAATCCTATGAAAGACCCTCCACAGTGCAAAGTTATCATGCCAAGAGGAGATAAGAACGATAATGGAAAGAAGAAACCAGTGATTTAGATCACAGGAAAGAAGGCCAGAAATCTCAGTAAGAAGAGGGAAAAGTTAGAAAATTTGCAAGAAGTTCCTATGCAGAGTGGGTTCTAAGGCTTTGTGCATGTAAGGAGATCAACATAAGATAGTAAAGAAGAGAAGAGTTGGTGGACGTAGCCCCACGCTGGGGTGAACCACGCATATCCTGTGTTATGGGTTGCTTTGTGCATTATGTTGTATGTTAATGATGTTATTTATGCTTAGTGACAATATATTTATGTATGATGCATCTGGTATAATAGCTTAGTTCTTGGTAAGGTGAATGAATTTTAGATATGATCTATCTCTCCATGCTAAGTGCTTGAATGTATTAGATCTTATTGAATACATTCAGAAGAAAAAGAAGGGAGATGTACAGGAAATACACAACACATCAGAAGAGACTGCATCAGATTCACCCAATGGAGGAGGAGATGATGAAGTGGATAAAGAAGAAAAAGAAGGGGAAGAAGACAAGAAGAAGCAAGGTGAAGTAACACCACCTAGGAACCCCCTTGAAAAGGCAGGGACATCCAATGAAAGAAAGGTTTCCCCCACGAAACCTACATCGCGGAAGAAGTCCAAAGCAAGTAAGCTGAAGATGCAGACTGTACTCACGGTCGATGACTTCGAATTCATTGTCGTAGCTGTATCAGATGCCTCGGAAGATATTTTGTAGAGAACTGAAGGCAAACAAAAATCCATGAATGATAGAATTGAGACAGAGCTAAGAGGATTACAATAATCCCTTCACTCCAGCCGTATAGTGTCCACTGCACCCTTGCCACTAGAATAACCAAAGTTGGGATATGAGCCTACCCAACTCCACAGAATAGATGATGCGACCAAATCTCACCTTCATCGCGTACAGGAAGAAAAAGAACATGCCTCAGTGGCCCTGAAGAAAACACAAGAGGAAATCATAGAGAAACATCGAGTTTCTCAGCAGGAGAAGGACGATCTCCAAACCAAGTTCGAATAAAATAAAGCACAAATCCAGTAGGAGAAAGAACAACTGTTCGCAGAGTAGGTCAAAGTTAAAGAAGCAGTCAACAAAGCACTTCACTCTGTGATGGGCTTAGAGAAAATGGAGGAAGACCCAGTAGAGAATCAAGTGACGAATCTTGCTGAAGACATTCAACAACTTCAACAAAGAGTCACAGAACTAGAGCTACAAACAATGCTAAGCACTCCACAGGAAGTGCGAGACCAGAGAGAAGCAACTCTCTGGAACACAGTTGAAAGGATAAAAGCATTAGCCTTGGAATGTAAACAACTAAGCAGTCACAGTGCACAGACTTACGAGCGCCTTACCGAGGACCCTGAACTGAAGACACTGGAGTCGCAAATCCATGAAGCAAAGCAGCAAGCAACAACAGTACAAGGGAAATTGAAACTCCTGTCAGTAGTTGAGAGGATGAAAATATCCCAAGAACAATGCACAACTCAATAAAAGGTCCATGCCATACAAAGAAAATTCATGGAAATGACTCAGAAGCTCCAGCTAGTTCAGGATGCAACTTGCCTACTTTTTGAGGAGATTGAAGGCTAAGGAGAAGAGCTAGAACAAGTAGTCACTTCAGTAGAACAACACTTAGAGGGACCTATGAATGAGGTAGTTATTCAAGAGTTCATCGAGCAGGAGGCCTTGGCAAAGAAACAGGTCGAAGCATCTCGAGGAGTTTGAGGCAAAGTTACCCAGAGTAGAGTGACTCGGGACGAGTGTCAAGTGAGTGTTGGGGGCCTGTTGGCCCTTGACCAAGTTTTGGAGATCCTTGGTCATGTTTGACCTCTTTTGGGACTTCAACAGGATGGTTGAAGGTGGAGCGCAAGTCAAAGCAGATATCGTGGGATCTCGGCCCCTTTTTAGGGAAACTTTTGGGATTAGGGTTTATGTAACGTGTATGGGATGTCAGACCATGGGTTTACCCATGTTTAGGCCCATTTTGTAATATATAAATAGAAAGATAGGCGATGTAAGTAGGAGGTGCTAAGGGTAATAAAGCCAATGTGATAAGTGCAAATAGTTGTGGATGCTTTGTGCGTGCTATGTGTTAAGAACTTGCAGAGCTAAGTCCAAGTGATTGTAAGAAGATTGTGTATAGATAGTAAGAAGGTTCTGTGCTTAAACCTAGCTCGGGGAAGGAGGATCTGACGAGGTGCATGCATATTTCCTTTCCTATGTGGAGTGGGTTCTGAGGCTTTGTGTATGTAAGGAGATCGACATAAGATAATAAAGAAGAGAAGAGTTGGTGGACGTAGCCCCACACTGGGGTGAACCACATATATTATGTGTTATAGGTTTCTTTGTGCAATATGTTGTATGTTAGTGATGTGATTTATGCTTAGTTCTGATATCTTTATGTATGATGCATCTGGTATAATAGCTTAGTGCTTGGTAAGTTTAATGAATGCTAGATCTGATCTATCTCTCCATGATAAGTGCTTGAATGTGTTATATCTTGTTGAATACTGTGCTTCTCTATAATAAGGGTTTTGATCTATGATGTGAATAAAGGTTAAATGCTGATTATTGTTAACTGCTAAGTGCATTTTTAGAGTATTGTAGTCACAGATCTGTGTCCCAACTAGGTTTCAGACATTTGAGTCCTGCAACCACCCCTGCGTCTACCTCAGGTGAGACTTCATCTGCTTCATAGGTGTTGCCGAAAGGGCCAGTAGTTAGGGTTTTGTTGGTGCGTTGTTGAAGCGTTGAACCCTTGGTTTGCCCCCGTGCCAACAAGAGGCGATTAGTCCCTTGTCATGATACACCAGGGAGTGCTGACTACTTGCAATTTTGTGCAACACCACAGTTTTCCCTCTTCGTCCGATGGATCACTCTTGCAGTTCCTCTCTTCATTCTTCCTTACAATGTGTTATCTGACAAATCGGTAAGTGTGGACACAAACTAATCTCCCTAAATTCCACATAAATCTAGAACAAAACAAGACATAATACAAACTTCACCTTAGACTTCATTGTCATATAAACTAGTTCAGAGAGGAATGAGTGACATACCTTTTAAATGAATCTTGATCCTTGCTAATGTCGTCCTTGTCACCCCATCTTTGGATTTGCAAGATGGTGAACCTATTTTAAGAAGCACAAACCAACTAAGAGAGATAGAACACACACACACACACACACACACACACACATATACATATTCCAATGAATTCTATGTATAAGATCAAGGAGTTATACAATAAAATCCAAGACACCTTTATAGGGAAGAAATGTATTGTTGTATTATATTAAAATGGAAAGTGGAGAATACAACCCATGCCTTGATGTTGCAAGATCCCTTTCAATGGATCTTTTCTCCAACACACACACCTTGTCTCCATTTCCTTTGATGAAGAAGATCAACAATCTGACTTAGAGAGCTAAATCAAAGCTATCTCAAGTATACTCTATAGCAAAACTCTTCATGCATATACAAACCTTAGCCTTTTCCATGAGATATCCATTCTTTATATAGGGTGAAATATGTCGACGGAGATCGTTGGCAAGTTGTTTGGTGTGTTTTCATTGATGTCAAGTGTGAATGGACGAGAAAGGGAAGGAATTTCGTGGTCCATCGATTCGAGAAGAAGAGATCTGGACCGTCAATCAGAGGAATGTCGTGGGCCATCGATAAGATGAGAGCAGAGTTTGGAAATCAGGAAACCAAAGAAAGGAGGCGATCTAACTTCCAACGTCGTGAAACACAAAGTCCCAAAGTGCGAAGAGGAGATCTAGGCCGTCGGATCACAGAAGATTGTGGACCGTTGATTTGACACAGAGTTCGAGAGTTTAGACTTTGGAGAAAGGAGGAGAGCTAACTCGCGAGTTCGCAAAATGTGAAGTCCCGAAGTGCTTGGCCCCAAGTCATAGCAAGAGGTCACATCAATAGAGATTAAGGGAAGGAGCTAGCATCACTAGGCTCTACTTCAGAGATCGGGAGTTGGGAGAGTCGGGGTGAATCACAACAGAATAGCCGAAGCGCGAAGTTGCGAAACGCCTTTTTGTTGGTGTGTGGTCACAGTGGTCATGTGGAGAGGAATTTTGCACCTGATACAAGCCTATGCATGTATAATCCAACAACGCAGATTAAATAGAAAATCTGATCGAAGGGTAGTTGTTTCACTTCATGATTTCTTGATCAGTTACGATTCAGTTATACGAACTAAATCATTGTTCTTGGGCGTTGGATATTTGTAGTGTAACGGATCGTGAGTGATAGCATAAAAGAAAAATCCATGATAGAGTTACGTTGGCTATTTTCTCTGCAAAATGAGTTGAACCGTATGAAATGGAAATTATAGTATGAACAGAGTGAAAAGAAATTCAGAGATGAAGAACAAAAGCAAGACAGAGTAGAAATGGTGAAAAGAGCAGAATGTACGAGAACCTAAGAGCATGATAAGAATAGATTAAGAGCATATGGTAAATGACAACAATTGGAGTCGAGTATGAACAAACAAAAGCAGAGAAGAATTGCAGAACATAAGCAGAGCATAATTGCAGAAAAGAGAAGAAATGGTAAGCATTGACATATCTGTATGGTTGTAAGATATTATTCAAGCAAAGTTTTATAATCAGGGTGGTAGGGTGGTGCTAGGAAGGACTGTGGTTCTCTGTTATTCAAGTTGATACTTGAATACTGGGAGTTGTAGCTAGAAAATAGGCTGGTAGGGTGGTGCTAGGGAAAACTAAGAGTTTTCTATGTGCAAGTTGGTGCTTTTATAAGTGGAAGTAGGTGATTCTATCCAATTGGTGATGGAGATAATAAGCAGTAAATATATTTCTTTCTAGTGGGTGCTAGAGAAACTTGAGGGTTGGTGCTCTCCACAAGTTGCAGCTTGTTAAAGAAGAGGTTGTAGTCTCATTTTGAGTTGGTGCTCAAAGATAGATGATGTACAGAAACATAAAAGGCTGCCTATCATTCTAAGAAGAAGAGGTTTTCTCCCTTTATGGGTTTCCTCATGAATATCTATCTCTGTATTCATCATGTGTGTGATTGATGTTTACTATTTCTACTGTTTATGTCTTGCATAATCTTTACTATCAGTTGGAGAAGATTAACAATATTTGTACAGACATAAAATTGTTTAAACACTGTAACAACTAATTCACCCCCCTCCTCTCAGTTGTCTTTGTAATTTCAACAATTGGTATCAGAGTTGGTTCCTTTTATTTAAAGGTAGATATGTAAGCTTAAACATGACAAGTCATGAAGGGACTTCAACCAATAATCCTCCTCTGTTTGATGGAACAAATTTTGCTTTCTGGAAAGTTAGAATGAGAACATACATTATGGCCTTAGGTCCTGATGTTTGGGATGTAGTAGAGACTGGATATACAAAACCTGTTGTGCTAGCTTCCAAAGATGATAAGATCGAATTTAGATTCAATGCAAAGGAAATGAATGCTATCTTGAGTGGGCTTGTTGAAGCTAAATTTGTAAAGGTGATGCATCTTGAATATGCCAAAGAGATGTGCGATAAACTTATTGGCAGTTATGAAGGAAATGAGAAAGTAAAAGGTGCCAACCTTTAGACATACAGATTGAAATTTGAACAACTAAAGATGAATGAGGATGAAACAATTAGTAAATATTTTTTAAGAGTTGAGGAGCTTGTGAATGCCATGAAGGGTCTTGGTGAGAAGATTGAATACACACTTTTAGTTCAGAAGATTTTAAGATCTTTGCCTGATAGATTTAATCCAAAAGTTTCTGCAATAGAAGAAATGAATGATCTTAAAATTCTGCCTATTGATGAACTCCTAGGAACTCTGACTGCTTATGAAATGAGGATTAGTAAAGATAAATCCATCACTAGATAAGCATATTTTAACGCAGACAAGAATACTGATTCAAAATTAGATGATATTGAGGCAAAATTTGTGAGAAGGTTAAAGAAAGGATCAGGCAAATACCAAGGAAAGCTTCCATTTAAATGCTTCAACTATGTAAAGATAGGTCATTTTGCATCTAAGTGTCCTCACAAGAAAAAAAACCAGAACTCTGATGATGAAAAGCAATACAAATTTAAGAAATATAGTAAAAAGAAAAGTTTGTGTGCAAATAATGATAACTCCTCTGAAGACATAGATAACAATTCATCTTGTGAAGATAAAGTGAATGATTTTATGCTTATGGCCATCAGAGACCTTGATGATGAATACACAGGAAGTGACATGAATGATGAATAAGATGTGGTTGATATGGAAGGTGAACTAATCAATTCTTTAGAAGAGATTGTTAGACTCAGACTTAAGAAGAGAAAACAAAAACAATTGTTGATGCAGTTTGAAAATAATGGTAAAGAACCAAGTGAAGATTTTGTTTTGTTAAAAGTAGAATTAGAAGAAGCAAAGAAAATAGAAGATATTTTGAAACAACAATTAGCAAAGAAGAAGGTGAGATGTGAAGCTCTGGAAGAAGTAGTAGTGAAAACTAGAAAATAGTTGGAGAAGTTTCAAGCCTTGTATCACCAAAATCTGTCAAGTATCAAAGTCTCAGAAGAACTGAATAACATCCTGAGTAAACAAAGATCTTTATTGAAAAAACTAGTCTAGGTTATGAAAGTGGTTCAAGTAGCAGTCAGTTATAAAAGAAATAATCTACTAAGATGATCAAATTTTAAGTCAGCAGACAGACAGATTATGATCATACTCTGCAAACAAAAGTTAATAAAGATGTGTTGAATTCTAAACAGGAACAAATCCAACAAAAGTTAAAGCAAGAAATTTCAAGAGGAAGGTCAATATTCAGGTATCAAAATTTGTTCTATGGTTACTGTTATTATTGTTCTAATTTTGGTCATAAAGCTACAAATTGTGGAATTAAGTTTAGAAGTATGCAACTAAGGAGGTCACAGAATGAAGAACAGTTGCAACATAGAACTAAATAGTTAGTGAGTAGACAACATCGTAAAAATTATTTTGATCCATTGTATAATGACCCTGAATGTTACATTTGCCATAATTTTGGTCACAAAGCCTTATATTGTCATTTGAAGAATTACAAAGTTGATCCAAGAATAAATTCCTTAGTTGAAAATGCCAAAATATGGAAAAAGAAAGAAAGTAATAAATGTGGGCTAGTACTTTCTACTCAAAGACAAAAGGATCCTTGGTATGTTGACAATGGATGTTCCAAACATACGACTGGAGACAAAAGTAAGTTTCTGTCTCTAAGTGAAAGAAAATTAGGGAATGTAACTTTTGGGAATGATGCACCAGGAAAACTAAAAGGTAAAGGAATGGTAAGTCTAAGTAATGGAAAAGGGAAATCTCAAGATGTGTTGTTTGTAGATGGTCTGAAACACAATCTGCTTAGTGTCAATCAAGTTTGTGACAGAGGATGTGAAGTTGTTTTCACTTCTAAAGATTGTAGAATACAATCTGTGAATATAGGACAGTTGATTGCAAAAGGCATAAGAATAGAAAACAATGTCTATGTTTTGAAAGAAGAAAAAGAAGAATGTCACTTAAGCAAGTATGATGAAAGTTGGCTATGGCATAGGAGACTTGGACACCTAAATTTTGATCATCTAATCAAACTTAGAAACAATGGGGTAGTAAAAGATCTTCCAAAGATATCAAAGCGATATGATTCTATATGTAAACCTTGCCAAATAGGAAAGCTTACTCGGACACAGTTTAAATCTAAGAACTTTGCATCAACAGAGAACCCTCTTCAGTTAGTACATATGGATTTATGTGGACCATAAAGTAAGGAAGGTACAAGGAATTTATTTTATTTCATGTTGATTATTGATGATTATTCTAGACTCACGTGGGTTGCCTTTCTGAAAGAAAAATCCGAAGCATTCGAAAAATTCAAAGTGTTTAAGGCTCTGACTGAGAATCAAACAAGAAAAATATTGAAGGCAGTAAGGTCTGATAGAGGAGGAGATTTTAGTTCAGGGGACTTCAAAGAGTTTTGTGATAAACATGGGATCAAAAGAGAGTATACTATTCCAAGGACTCCACAACAAAATTGAGTAGTTGAGAGGCAGAATATATCAGTTCAACAGATGGCAAGATCAATGATGAATGAAAGTAATATTTCTCAGACATATTGGGTAGAAGCAATTCATACAACTGTACATATTCTTAACAAAGCTCATCTCAGGCCACATAGTGACAAGACTCCTTATGAACTATGGTTTGGAAGACCTGCTTCAATCAAGCATTTTAAAGTCTTTGGGAGTAAGTGTTATATCAAGAATAATGATGAAAATCTTGGAAAATATGATGACAGGGTTGATGAAGATATCTTCTTAGGGTATGCTAGAAACAATAAAGGATACAGATGCTATAATAAGAGGCTGCATAAATTGGTTGATTTTATTGACATAAAAGTTGATGAAGAAATCCCGGTACGAGATGTAAGCAGTGTTGAATCAACAACATAGGATATAGTTGAAGTTGAAGATGAACATGTCCAAGAATCAGAAAGAGAAGACTCTGAGTCAGATGAAGATACAAATACTCAGATAGACTCAAATAAGCACACAGAAACAAAACCACCTCTTATAATTGTTAGAAAGAATTATCCTGAAAAACAGATAGTTGGTGATATGAATAAAGGAGTTCAGACAAGAAGGCAATTAATTAAAAACTCAGAACAATCTCAGATTTCTTTCCTATCTATGATTGAACCTAAATTTTTTGATGAAGCCAACAAACATGACGATTGGATTAGATCTATGAATGAAGATCTTGATCAGATTGAGAAGAACAATACTTGGGAATTTGTTCCTAGACCTGCAGATAAGAATGTAATAGGTTCCAAATGGGTGTTAAAGAATAAAATGAATGAACACGGAAAAATTGTTAGGAATAAAGCCAGATTGGTCTGTAAGTGGTATGCACAAGTTGAAGGATAGGATTTTGATGAAAAATTTGCACCACTGGCAAGATTAGAAGCCATCAGAATGTTTCTTGCCTATGCATGTCATAAGAAATTTAAAGTATATCAGTTGGATGTTAAGTCAACATTTCTTAATGGAGATCTAGAAGAAGAAGTATATATGGAGCAACCTGAAGTATTTTCAATGACAGATAATCCTGACTATGTCTATAAGTTGAAAAATGCATTATATGGACTGAAACAAGCACCACGAGCCTCGTATTATAGACTGGAAAAATTTCTACAGGACAAAGGTTTCAAGAAAGGTATTGTTGATAATAATCTATACATTAAGTATGAAGGTGATGATTTATTAGTTGTTTTGGTTTATGTAGATGACATTATTTTTGGATGTACTAATAACCCTTTTGTTCAGTAGTTTTCTAATTCTATGCAAACTGATTTTTAGATGTCCATGATAGGAGAACTGTCATATTTTCTTGGTTTCAAATCAATCAGAGTTCTGCAGGGTTATTTATCTCTCAAGAAAAGTATTTGAAAGAGATTGTGAAGAAGTTTCAGATGGAAGATTCCAATCCTGTTAGTACACCTATGGTAGTTGGTTGCAAACTCAATAAAGATGATATTTCACCTGATGTTGATCAAAGAACATATCGATCAATGATAGGCAGTCTTCTGTACATCACAACATCTCGTCCTGATATAATGCAAGCTATTGGAATGGTAGGTTGTTATCAATCTTCTCCTAAACAAAGTCATTTAGCAGCTGTCAAGAGGATGTTCAAATATTTGAAGGGTACAATGAATTATGGTCTTTTGTATCCTTGAAATTAGAATTTTAAATTAACTGCATATTCAGATGTTGATTGGGAAAATTTTTTGGATGAGAGAAAGAGCACCAATGGAGGTGCATTCTTCTTAGGAGATTCGTTAGTAGCATGGCTTAGTAATAAGAAGGGATCTATTTCTTTGTCAAATACAGAGGCAGAGTACATTACTGTTGCTACTTGCTGCACTAAGATATTATGGCTGATACAAACTCTTGCAGATTTGAAGGTAACTTATACTGATCCCATTCCACTTCACTATGATAACACCAATGCCATCAGTTTCTCCAAGAATCCTGTGCTTCATTCAAAGACTAAGCATATACCAATTAAATACCATTTTCTCAAAGAGAAGGTTACAAACAAAGTTGTTTAGCTAAATTATATTTCTTCCAAAGAACATATAGCTGATATCTTTACTAAACCATTATCAAAAAAACCATTAGAATATCTTCGTCAGAAGTTGGGGGTCATGTCTTCTTTCATCTAATTTGTTCACCTTCTCAGGGGGAGTACTTATTGAATATCTGTTGTATTTTTGGTGAATACAGTTATGGTTTTTCCATTCATATATGACATGGGGAGTGTGTTTCATTTGTCATCGATGTCAAAGGGGGAGAAGAAAAGATACTGTTGCAGAATTTCTAGAATGTAGAAAGTTTCCATCAATGTCAAAGGGGGAGATTCTTGGTAGAGATCATTGGAAAGTTTTTTGGTGTGTTTTCAGTGTTGTCATTGATGTCAATTGCGAATGGACGAGAGCGAGAAGGAATTTCGTGGGTTGTCGATTCACGAAGAAGAGATCTGGACCGTCGATCAGAGAAATGTTGTGGGCCATCGATCAGACAAGAGAGGAGTTCGTAAATCAGGAAACAGAAGAAAGGAGGCGATCTAACTTCCAACATCACGAAATGCGAAGTCTCGAAGTGCGAAGAGGAGATCTAGGCCATCGAATCATAGAATATTATGGACCGTTGATCTAACACAAAGTTCAGGAGTTCATACTTTGGAGAAAGGAGGAGAGCTAACTCACGAGTTCGTGAAACATGAAGTCTTGAAGTGCTTGGCCCCAAGTCATAGCAAGAGGTCACATCAGCAGAGATTAAGGGAAGGAGCTAGCGTCGCTAGGCTCTACTTTGGATATCGACAGTCGGGGCGAAGTCACGAAGCGCCTTTTTGTTTGGAGTGTGGTCACAGATAGTGGTCACGTGGAGAGGAATTTTACACCTGATACAAGCCTATGCATGTATAATACAACAACGCAGATTAAATAAACAATCTGATTGAAGGGTTGCTATTTCACTTCATGATTTCTTGATTAGTTACAATTTAGTTATACGAACTGAATCATTGTTCTTGGGTGTTGTATATTAGTAGTGTAACGGATCATGAGTGATAACATAAAAGAAAAATACCATGATAGAGTTGCATTGGCTATTTTATCTGCAAAATGAGTTGAACCGTATGAAATGGAAATTACAGTATGAACAGAGTGAAAAGAAATCCAGAGACAAAGAATAGAAGCGGGACAGAGAAGAAATGGTGAAAAGAGCAGAATGTACGAGAACCTAAGAGCATGAGAAGAATAGAGAAAGAGAAGATGGTAAATGACAACAATTGGAGTCGAGTATGAATAGACAGAAGCAGAGCAAAATTGCAGAACAGAAGCATAGAAGAATTACAAAAAAGAGAAGAAATGGTAAGCAATGACATATCTGTATTGTTGTAAGATATTATTCAAGCAAATTTTTATAATCAGGGTTGTAGGGTGGTGCTAGGAAGGACTGTGGTCCTCTGTTATTCAAGTTGATGCCTGAATACTAGGATTTGTAGCTTCCATTTAGTTGTGGCTAGAAAATAGGGTGGTAGGCTGGTGCTAGGGAAAACTAAGAGTTTTCTGTGTGCAATTTGGTGCTTTTATAAGTGGAAGTAGGTGCTTCCATCTAGTTGGTGCTAGAGATCATAAGGATTAAATATGCTTCTTTCTAGTGGGTGCTAGAGAAACTTGAGGGTTGGTGCTCTCCACAAGTTGAAACTTGTTAAAGAAGAGGTTGTAGTCTCATTTTGAGTTGGTGCTCAAAGATAGATGATGTACATAAACATAAAAGACTGCCTATCATTCTAAGAAGAAGAGGTGTTCTCCCTTTATGGGTTTCCTCATGAATATATGTCTCTGTATTTATCATGTGGGTGATTGATGTTTACTATTTCTACTGTTTATGTCTTGCATAATATTGATTATCAGTTGGATAAG
>ML791502.1:58715-125905 GCA_009831015.1 Picea engelmannii | reverse complement strand
AACAAAAGAGGGATGGATGAGGATATTAGGATGATCCCACTAAATCAGAGAATCGATTAAGATCAAAACTGATCGGAGGCCACCTTATCTTTTAGAAGATTCCCTTCTACAACATTCACAAATTTTGACTTTTCCTTTGCTTAAGCACCGTCACACCCTATGCACAGGCAACCTGCGACGACACCGTAGTCTCCTCTCTTAAAGGCTCCTCTCTTATTTTTCCTCAGGCTTTTTTGTCCTGAAGATGGATCCTGTTGTGGATCCGAAATATCGACAAGCTCTCAAAAGCATCACTGTGGTTCTTCCGACATGCTCTGAACAAATCCCTCACCACAGAAACCTAATTGATCACCGTAGTCCATATTTGGTGTAGAGTGAGACAATTGAGCATCGTCTCACCCCAAGCATAGAGTAGAGTGAGACGATCTTCCTTTTCATAGTTTTTGAGGGAGGAAAAGAAAACCACTTTTCTCTTGGAGAAAGTCTCGTTTAATATTTTCAGGGAACATGGAAGTGATTTAAGCTCTTGTCACCAATTGATCACTGGGGTGGCCAAAATAATGTGGAACAGAATGCCCCCAAAGTATGAAGCTGGAACCTGTGACAACTGAAATACTTTGTAAAATGTGTGTTTTGAAAACAAGAAGCACATCGATCGGGAACCTGCAAACAATTAAGCATCTGCATAATAATATACCATCTTCTGAGGTAGAAATTCCCATACTCAGACTACAAGTGACTCTAATAATAAGTGTCAAGTGAGTCATGGACACTGAACATACACAGTGGATCCATGTCATTATGATTCAACATAGCCATGAAAAATACACTGTGGATCTATGCTCTAAAAGAATTCAAATTTGGGCATAGCCACGAGACATACACAGTGGATCTATGTGTCAGTACAAACTTATGAATACTCCATCTCAACCTGGACCGATATGATGAGATCCATGGTCTTCAATTCCTTCTTCTCTAAGTACGAATCTAGCCATGTGATTATAGGTGTTGAAGTCGAACATGGTAGAAACCACTTGATTACCGGTCATTAATGAAAACCATTAACAAGTGCGAGGGAAATCACCATTGATGCCAATGAATCCCAAGGTACTCTAGTACAATCCGATGAGTGTGAATGAATGATTTGAAGTCAAAAACTTGATGGAATCTTCCAATCAGGGGCCAATGATGTGAACCCACTGTTGAAAGCGAGGAAACTTTCCATTGAGACATGCAGGCTCCAAGGTACCGATGTGATTTCTAAGTCTTGTTCCTGGATAATGAGTTGAAGTCGACAAGAAAAGACTCATCATCCAAGGGCCTTGATGAATCCCCCATCAATGACATGAAATATGTAAATTTTTTGAAGTAGATCAGAGTATGAAGTGATTTGGAACTGACTCAGGGGAGGTCGACATGGTAGAAAATTTATAACTGCAGATGGCCAACTCGATATAAGGATTTTTTATGTTGGGATTCTCTTGAACATATGAATGACACGACAATTTTCTTGGCAACATTGAATCAAAGGAGGACCCAACATATGAACTTGTGGATGGTCAAATGAGAGACAAATGGATTTCCCAACCCATATATAGTGATGAAGGGGGGTGTCATGTTCAAGAGCGACTTTATTGCCACTAACACAAACACAATGACACATTTCTTCCCAATTTCCCCCACCATTTCTGGCGAGTACCTCTTTATTTTTACACAAGCTTGAGGAGGATAAAATATGCTTGTAATGTAAGCTCATCCTTCAGACGAGTCCCTCAAAGTATTTTTAACAAACCCCAAGAAGGAGTGGTTCGATCCCATATGGGTCTTTCGATGCTTGTTTAATGAGTCCAAAGAAAGAAAACTCAGGGGTTTTTCATGTTTAGAGAGTCTGAAAAACACTTAACGAGAATTCCACAAGGTCCTTTTTAGTAAGTTAGTCTGATGAGACCGAAAAAGAGATAATCTACCGCTCATCAAATGTTTTCTTCAAATACTTTTACGAGCATGAAAAGAACAAGGTCGCTCGACTATATTTTTTTGTTTAAGGAGCTTGAAAAGAGCTTAAAGGATACTCCATAGGGTTCATTTTTCTTATTACCAATGCGAGTTCGAAAAAATGACAAAAGATTACTCGATTGCATTCTCATGGTTTCACGAGCGTGAGAAAGAATTAAGACTGTGCTCGAATTTTTCCTAAAAAACCCTCAAATGATCTGTTTATAAAAACACACAAAAACAATAAAAAATGGTGGACCCCAGTCAAACGTCTCGTCCTTAGAAATTTTAATCTGTAAAAGAAAACACTTCGCAAAGTTGTTAGACTTTAGGGCATGAGTAAAATATAAAAAATAATTTAATTTTGCAATAAAATATGGTAAAAAACAATAAAATAGGCCAAAACAACCATTTCACCATTTCATTTGCAAATTTACCCAAATAGTGCCCAAAACCTTCTTTTCCTCCCAAATTTCAATTGTCGATTCCAGAGCACCTGGTGGATCATTTCGCAAACCGTCTCTGTCAAAAAGGTAATCTTCTGCTTCTTTATCTTCCATGGTTTAAAAATTTGTTTTTATTGGTTTATTATTGAGTTTGGGTCGATTTTTTGGGGGTACCTACACTTTCAGATCGTCGCAAGCCCACAATATCGTGAACTGCGATGATATGGAATCACTGCATGGAGCTCTAAGACAAAGTGCGATAACGTTGCTTTGCATGAAAGCGCTACCCTGCGATGACCACAAATCAACTTTTGAAAAGGTAAAAAGTACTAGGGAAACTTCCAAGAATGAATTTTTTATGATTCTAATCTTCTTTTGATGTTTCTTGGAAGACTTTCCTTGGTAAAAATGCTCGAGTCTCGAGAACGGGAGCATGAAGAAGAATACTATTTTTCTGGGAATGACCCAGGCACAGTTATGGCGCTTAGGCAATGTGGATTACTCAAGTTCTTCAAAATTCAGGGCATGAGATCCCAACTGAGATTGCTAGAGTATCTGGTTCACATGTGGGATGTGAACGAATAAGCCTTTCACATGGGTGTGCATACACTCACACTAGATATAGAGGATATTTACTTTCTGATAGGTTTATCTCATTGAGGCTCTCGGGTTTCACTCTCGGGAAGCAGGGGTGGAGGAGAAACCATGGATTACTATGTTGCTCACCATTGCATGCCGTGTATGGAAAAACATAGTGGCAAGGTGGACATCAGAGATGTTCAGGATTTACCATTGCAGACCATCCTTTATACCATTACCCGGATGGCAGGGAGTGCGACTCCCCACATAGATTTGCAAATCCATTTTCAGTACGCCGTAGAGTGCATGGAACCCAGGGTCTTCAACTGGTGTGAGGGTGTCTTGAAGAACATGAAAAAGCAAATGACAAAGTGTCGAAACGATCGGTTGAAATAGTTTGTTTACGGGTCCATTTTGGTGTCCTTATTGGAGAGAGTCCCCTTCCGATGCTTACAGCTGGAGTGGGGCATACCTGCTCCACAAGATCCATGAATGAAGAGGTGGGTGGACCTAATGGATCATCATGGTGGCGTGCCTATCGTCAAGTATGACAATGTTTTCTTTCAATGGCTGAGAAATCAACTAATCATGGTGGAAGACTATGCATATGTCGAGACGAATTTCCATGGGGACCCTGAATTAGCTCTTCCTAAGGGACCTTAGTGGGGAGACATAGGCAAGAAGGAAAATTTTCATTATATGATGTTTTTGATATTTTAATTATATAAAATGTTTTTTGTGTCATCTATCCAAGACTAATCAAGTTCTCTCAATAATGCAGATGTGGGGCCTTACCGTCCTCCAGGATCATCTCCCATTCATAGGTGAGGAGAGCGAGGTGCTATAGCAGGAGTGGCTGCCACGGATCTCAATGCGATTGAGTAGAACCTAGAGGGATTAACCATGAATATCCCTGATGCCATGGTGGACAAACTTCCTAGGCACTATCAATGCCATACAATTGGCGTATCTGCATCTATTGGCCGACTGCTCCGTAGAGTGGCATGTGAAATTTTTTGTTACAGCGAGCAACATCCTTTTGTTTTTTTACATGAAGCTATGAGCTTCACTTTTTGATATTTTGGTCTTTGGAAAAAACACCTTTTGTAACTTTTATCATTATTAATATAAAATTCCTACTGGCTTAATTGTCTTTTTCAAATGTGTGTTTGGATTTATAAATGTATCAGATGCCTGCCTAGCACATAATTAGCCAATGCATCTGTTAATGTGTTTAGACATCTAGTAATATGTTGATATTTGATATAATCAAAATGTCTTTCAAGAGGCGAATTCTTAAGTATACCCTTAACAAAGTAGGACTTCAGATGGAATACATGTTACTTAACTACAACACTACCAACTGTGAATTGAGTCGTACAATAAGATGAAAGATACCAAATGAAGTGACGTCAGTTAATAATTCGATAATTGCACTATATTTCATGATATTATTAGTTGCATGACCAAGGAAAACACCATGTAGACTGATCAACTCATCCGTAGGCACATAGATTTCCCATGCAACAGAAGCTAGGTTTTGATTACTACGAATAACACCATCAACAAAGTCGATGTAGGGTAGCAAAGACACCGACATTTGGAAACCAAGCACAATGAAAGGTAAGAAGCGAAAAGGCAGAACAAAAATGAAAAAAAGAACACTAGAGTTTAGTACACTAAAAATACACAACACTCATGTAAAAATGGTTTAAGCATAATACTTCTTCAAGTAAAGCCCATTTCTAGGTTCACTCAAAGGAATTCCATCATAATCTACTAGCTCATAAGCCCCTTTCTCCAACACCTGTTTCACAATATAAGGGCCACACCACATAGGATCGAATTTACCGGCCCCTAATAAGTCACGATCCTGTTCTTAGAGAAGAACTAAATCACCCTTAGAAAAAACACGTGGTTTGACTTGCTTGTCATATTGAGCTTTGACACACTTCTTCTGAGTTTCAGTGACTAAGGCATCATCATGGAAAGTATTTTCTAATTGCATCAAATACAAGAGACATTCCTCTTCGACTGAGGTGTTAGGGAGAAGTTCGACAACAAGTTTCAAAGATGGGATTTCACATTCAATTGGTAGAATAAATTCAATACCATATACTAACTGGAAAGGTGTGAACCCTGTGGAAGATTTAACAGATGTCCGATAAGCCCATAATGTAGAGAAGACAATCGTGTGCCAGCTTGACTTGTGAATTCCTATCATCCGTCGAAGCATAGTAGTAAGAACTTTGTTAATTGCTTCAACCTGGCCATTGGCCCGTGGATAGTAAGGTGTTGAGTTTTCATGTCGAAGAACCAACTTCTCGGTAAGTTTAGACATCATGAAATTGTGAAAATGACTACCATGGTCAGTGACGATGGATTGATGGACACCAAATCTAGTAACAATATGATTGAATATGAAAAACACTACAATTTTACCGGTATTATCAAATGTAGGCATCACCTCGACCCATTTAGTGAAATAATCCATGACTACGATGATGTATCCATGCCCCCCGACCAAGTGAGGGTTACATGTCATGAAGTCAATGCCCCATTTAGCGAATGGACCAACGAAAACTACATGGTAAAGAGTAGCAAGATGAGATCGGATCTTGTTGTTATACGTTTGACAAGAATGGAATTTCTAAATGACAATAATGAAATCCTTAAACAATGAATGCCAGAAGTAACTAGATCGTAAGATATTTTGGGTAGTGGCATACCCAGACATATGACCACCACATGCTCCAGAATGACAGTCATTCAAAGATTTCTCAGCTTCATCATAGGTTAGGCACCGTCAAAAAATCAAATCAATACCACGACAGTAAAGGGTATCACCAAGGATAATGTATTGACGGGCTTGATACCGAATACGACGATGATCCACACTAGAAAGATCGGGCCAAAAAGTTTGGGTTTGGAGATAAATGATAATGTGTCCATACCATATGTCGTCAGAACTGATCAGAAAGAGAGACTAATCAGGAAAGGAATCCTCTGCCATAGTTTCTATCTTAGTAGAGGGAAGGTCACATATCAATTCAACAAAAACCAAATATTTCTTTGATTTGGCACACTCAAATTCCAAATCAAATTCTTGAAGAATAACTATCCATTTGGAGTATTCCCCCCCAAACAATTGTTGAGTAAGGATGTGTTGCATAGGGTTTCAATCGGAAATGACAGTGGTTCTGTGTAATAAGATATGATGATGGAAACATTGAACAACTTGAATAGTTTCCAAGGCTAGTTTCTCCACATGCAAATATTTGGTTTCGGTGGTCATGAGACTCCGATTCAAATAGTAGATGACATGTTCATCATGCGAATCATCCTTTTGGACTAGAACCATAGTGATGGTAGAGTCTGAATAAACTAAGTATAATAAATAATCTCGACTATAATCAGGTGGAAATAAGAGTGGTATACGGGTTAAGGCAAGTTTCAAAGATTCAAAGGATTTATTGGTAGTGTCGTCCCATACAAAATCATGACCCTTTTTAAGAAGTTGAGTAAAACCTTTCGTTAATTCAACATAGTTGGGGATGAATCGACGTAAAAAGTTTTCCTTCCGTTGCAAACTTTGGAGCTGGCGCAATGTAGAAGGAGGAGGCAGATTGATAATAGCTTCAACCTTCAGAGGGTCCACCCTAATCCCATGTGTAGAAATGATAAAACCAAGAAGTCCTCTAGACTCCACACAAAAAACGCATTTATGTGGATTCAATCGTATGCGATAATAGCGACAGTGTAGGAAAATGGCTCGTAAATGTGTCGGGTGATCTTGATGGCGCATGGAATGCACTGGTAAATCATCTAGGTAAGGTTGTACAATGTGCTTAATGTCATGAAAAGCATAAGACATAGCGCGCTGAAAAGTCACACCGGCATTCTTGAGACCAAAAGGTAGTTTCTGGTATGCAAATGTTCCCCAAGGGAAGATAAAATAAGTCTTATGTTGATTCGCAAGTAAAATATTGATTTGATTATAGCCGTAGAAACCATCCATTAAAGTGAAGATTTCACTCCCAACACAGTCATCAACGATCTCGTCAATGAAAGGGGTTGGATAATTATCTTTGGGACAAGACTTGTTGATATCCCTATAATCTACACAAACACGGATCATGCCTTATTTCTTTGTAACTGGAACAAGATTAGATACCTAATCAGTCAAAGCTAGATGATAGACAAGACCAACTTTAAGAAGTTTTTCAACTTCAAGTTTAATAGAAACAACTTTGCGTGGATGTACTGGGCGAATTATCTGTCGAACGGGTTTAACGTTCGAGTAAGTCTTAATCTCATCTACAACAATATCTGGATCAATGTTCGACATCTCTTCGTAAATCTAGGTAAAAATGTCATAAAATTCTTGGAAAAGAGATTTATAAATCTAGACCTGATCGACATAACATGAGGCACCGATGTGAACATTTTCCACGACTCCAAGTTTAATCGAAATATCTAAAGGGATGGTGGGTGAAATTTTACCTAAGTTCCCTTTATACAAAACATCGTGTATTGGTTCAGGAATAGGGGAAAAAGGAACAACAATAGACATATCCAAAATACGTTGATAAGTCTCTATAGTCTCGGGTTCCAGGAAGAGAATAGAAAGATGATGCCCATCGTCCCATGGGGTATCTTCCATAGACATGCTTGTCATAATAATTTCATCGGTGTGAAATGGTTCTGGGGACGTATCTAAGAGAGAATGAGGAGAGGGAGTTGTCGATTGAATACCTTGATAAGCCAATTCTACCGGACTTAAAGGCATTCTGTTGCCGTAACAAAGACAATCGTCAGATCTAGGTACTATCCAAGGGTCATAAGATTCAGGGATTTCAACAACAATGGTTGATATCATGTTAATTGAGGAAACAAAAGGAGTAGTAATATAGGGAGGTGGAATGGGGAACGTACCCATTAACGATGAATCTTTTAAGAGACCCACACCGACATTCTCATAACTGGGAGGTGTTTTTCGCAATGAAAGACACATTACTAGTATAGGAATCAGAATTAAAGAAGGCAAGTTGATCGACAGTAACAAATTTTCCTTGGTGAGGGAAACATATCACACGGAAAAGAGTAGAAACAACTGCATGCATGGAATCAATCCAACTACGACCAAGTAGAAGGTTGTAATCAAGAGGTGCATCAAAGACCTCAACCTCAACAGTAACGGATTTGTCTTCTAACGTAATAGATAACGAAGGAAGAACACCGTAAGGTTTAAATCCTGTAGCATTAAATGATTTAAGAGTATTGTGGGACTCGGTAAGGGCAAGAGAGCCAATGGCCTTCCAACAAGTGACAAACATGATGCAAGTCGAGGCTCCTTCATCAATAATGGTTCAACAAATATTCTTATTTTCCACAATAACTTGTATCTGAAATGCTAATTGAGGAGGAAGCCTTGGAACATGATCTTCCAAGTCAAATATTATCAAGCTCATATCAGTGGGATCAATTCCACCAATAACCTTTAACAATGCCTTCCATTGTGTAGGGAAACTTTGAAGGACTTCGAGAGCCGACATTGCAGAAGGTGCCTGCGCAAGATCTTCTACAATACTATAGTTTTTAGCAACACGTGCATGATGATTAAATGAGGACTTAAAAACACCGCCCTTAGGAGGAGGAAGAAGAATTGTGTCTAGAATCGGTCGTTTGAGATGAAGAGGACCATTTGGAGGTAAAGTTGATGGAGAAGGTTGAAACAATGGAGGTGGTGAATCATCAACTTTCTCTTTCAAAGGTGAATAATCTTTGGCTTGAGTAGCGTCTGCAACTTCATTCTTCTTGGAGTCACCAATACACATAAGTACATAAGATGCGATGGAGGGATAAGGTTGGTCATGAATGACCAATTGGGCCTGCTGCTAAGAAGGAAAAGGTTATGACAAAACAACGGGTGTAGGAGGTGTCCGGGTCCCTTGCAGGAACTTAGTAATCTCAACACGTCATGGACAATATTTCATATAATGATCCTCACCAGTAAAGATAAGACAATGATAACGAAGTTTGTGATTTTATTTGTCATCATCAGGATGAATTTTGGGTTTATTAGATTGTTGATTATTATTTTTGTCCTCCTTATTCTTGTCGTTCCCTTTCTTTTTATTTTGATTTTTACCAGTGGGTGTAGATTGAACCGAATTAACTTCAGAAGTTTTACCGGGAGAAGGAGTTGGAGGATGATTATTTTGTACACTAGCAGTATTAGACTTGGGATGGGTATGACTGGATTGTTTAGACTGAGTCTCAGCATGGAAAGTGACAATCACACCATCAACAACATGAGAATATACTGGAGGTGTTGGGGTTGGATTTGTAAATGGGCAAGGAACATCATGGATCAATTCGTATAGTGTGCCCGTTTGTGAATAAACAAGATCCAAGTATTGAGAATGACTAATCGCCTGTTCTTCAGTGACGATACCACCCATGGAAACATCATGAGATATATAACCAATGAGTGACTTGGTAAACCACTCGACCAGTAGTTGATCAGGAAGGGGAAATTTGATTAAGCATCTTCTCCTCCTCCACTCATGAATATGATCGGAAATGTGAGTGGACGAGGATTGTTTAAATGAACTCAAAATTTTGGTTCCTGTCTCGTATCGAATTGGTAGTTGGTAATGCGTTAAGAAAGCCATAGCTAAGGTATTGGAGTCATTGAAGAACCCTCATGGCAATTCAATATACCATTTGGCTGCCGAACCTGTTAGAGTTCGTTGAAAAAGACATAATCTAATGGAGTCATCCATCAAAGAGTTGGATGAACACCAAATATGGAAAGTCATGAAATGATTATTTAGATATTCCCCTGATCGACCGTCAAACTTAGGAATGTCTAATGGTAACTTGGTAGGTATGATTGGCCAATAAGGAGAATGCAAAATAGGATCATTCAAAATCCTAGACAAATCTGGTAAATCCAAAGTAGCAAGAAAAGGAAGCTGTCTGTTCGCTTGAGGAAACTGGTAATTATGAGGAGGTAGTCCCGTAGGTATACTAGTAAGACCATAAATAGTCTGTAGATAGTTAGAGGGTCCTGTCAAATTCGGTGTGGATGGTTTTGAGTCAAATAACCAACATGAGTTGGTTGATTGGGTAAGCTTCTTTGGGAAGGAGCATTAGACTAAAAACCTTGACCCTAAGTAGGATTCATAGAACCTGGATATGGTTTCCTGAGATTAGGGGGTACAAAAGAATTAACTTGAAGAGGTTTCCCCCCAGGCGGTTGTTGATTGTATTGGAAAGGAAAATTCCAAGGTTGAGATTCCAATACAGGGATATACTACCCATACACTGGGTTATGACCCCCAACTTGAGGTTGACTTCCAACGAAAATTTGAAAACCAGAAGTGACAGAATGAATTGTGCCTCAAATTTGATTGGAGATACTTGGTCCAAGATGATTAGATCCTCCATATGAAGGTGGAGGAGGAATGTTAGTCCACCCAGAGAGAACCTGGATAGGTGTAGGAACATAACTACTAGAAACATTATACCTAGGAGGAATAAAAAGATTAGCCCCTCTGGATGGATTCTGGGCAAGATTAGCAATCGAAGTATTTAGAGAATGATACCCAGGTGGAAGTGACCGATTTGGTCTAGACATAAGTGGTGTTCCAATAGGATCTTAAGTGATTACTGCACTTCCGACAAAAACAAGCGTAACTTGTGGGACCATGGTAGAGCTAGCGAGATAGAGAGGAAGAATTGTGTGAGAACCAACCAACAATTGGTCTGAGACTGCGACAACATTACTGGTCATGCCAGTAAAATGATCTAAGGGTATTGTATAGGTAGTGGAAGTCACAGGCATATGTGATTCCATAGTTGGATTAGAGGTCCTCTGAAGTAGATGACTCATTCCTAGTTTTTGAAAAATATCTTGTCACGAAGAAGTTCTCCAAAGAGAATGAATAGGACCAGAAGAGCTAAGATCAAAATTTCCAACAGTATGAATCAAAGTTCGAAATGACTCGCTCTGAAAGAGTGGATCGTCTACACCATACTCTATGTGAGGTCCAATAGGTATTCCAGTATAATATTTAACAACAAAGTCTCTCGATGAGTTTATCCGGAGCAAAAGTGGATCTCGTACAACACTTCATAATGGATTTATGGGAAGTATGGATTTCTCCAATGGAGTAGAACTTCCAATCTCAAAGGCTACGTCGTTATTGAATGCTCCTTCAGGAGAACCATCTGGTGAGTTAGGAAGCAAAGGAGTATATTCTTCTGGATCTTCTAGAGGTAACCCTTGCATCCTATGTGAATGACAAGGGCCGATGTTGGCCACACCAAATAAAGAATGAAATAAAGCTATGTCCAATTAGAGAAACAAACAACACTCACTAATAATATCTAGATATCAAACATGCAAAGAAACCTTCTTATTTTGAAGACACTAGTTGGTGATGAAATCCAATGTCACGAAATCAAGACAAGAAGGGGCTAGGATAAAGCGGGTGGAAAATTTACGTTGACGACCTACTTAACAGACTTACACTCTGGTGCAAGCTCCCACATATAATCGTGGGTAATATACCCTCCAAGGATCCCGAGTGAGTTTGGCCAACGTTGATTTCAGGTACCATGAAGACTTGCCCCTCCACAGTCACCTCGTGTAAACAATCTAAAGAGATAGGCCACTAAGGTTACCAATTACGACAATGATGCATGGGGAAGTAGTCGATAGTCCGATCCATGCACATGGGCAGGGTATCTAATCCAAGAATCAAATCGAGAAGGTCCCCACGTAATTTTCTTCTCAAGTGACCCCCAATAATATGCGCAATCTCTACATTAAGACCAACAAAGTAGGGTGAGTAACTCTATCGGTCCTAATGCAACCTCATGATTGACCCTTGTGTTAGAAGGGCTTCCTAGGACAAAATGTAGCAATTGGATTTGTACTCTCCCTATCACAAGATACTATTGTGTGTTTTGATGCTTTGGAGAGTGTGCCTTACAACCTATTCCAAAGCACTATCCTAGCTAATGTTGGTGTAGAAAAGTTCTAGAAAATGAAATTTGCTAATGGATTTTAAAATTATGCTGTATTTTAAAAGTTTTTGTTTACTCAAAAGGGAAACAAAAGTGAAATTGATGATATATTTGATCTTGACCCAATAATATGCAAGAAGAGATGAAATGCAAACATTTCATTAAATGAACTCTAATTACAATAGGGAAAATATTTCTCTTTTCCATAATACAAAAGCTACCAAGCACAATTTATCTAACTTTGAATAATATAGATTCCAAACAATCAAAACTAATAACTTTTCAAATTTTCTCTTTTCAACAGATATATGAATGAAAAAATTTCTTACAAAGACTACTAAAAAGAAGAATAAAATTCAGTTCTTTCCTTTCCAAATTAGAACAGAGATGTAATGAATAAAATAAAGAATGGTCTAAGAAAACTATTGCACTCTCAACACTATTCCCAAATCAAACTCATAATGCAAGCAAAAAATGAAATGATAAGAAATTTTTTCGTTGAATGCAATTTTTTTTTGTCTCTTATTCAATCAACAATCCAAAACTCAAAAGAAATCAAGGACTACTTATCAAACAAGTACCCAGGAACAAAATCTTGAGATTATACCCTTGTGACAAGAAGTAAAAAACAAAACTTGCAAATATTGTAAAGAAGACTTTCAATCCTTGAAAATCAATCAAATCCAGGATTAAAAGTTTTAAACCAATCATTCACCAGTGCCAAAATTTCATCCTAGGCAGTAAAGACAAATCTGGACACAGAAAATAAATTTAAGTGTCACCCAACAATTCCTACAAGAATCGTCACATGCTACAGAGGAGTGCACTGTGACGATCTAGGATCATCCCAGTCTGTCAACAAGACACAATGCGACGTCGTTGCTATGGTATGCACAAGTAGAGTGTGACGAAAAGGAATCGTCACAGGCTGTCAATATGACACAATGCGACGATCTTTGAATAAAAAGAAACAATAAGAAAAATGACAAAATTTCTCAATGAACCTTTAGGACTAGAGAGTCAAGATGAATCACCCACAGACTAAGAGAATGAATTTGATCAAAATAAGGCAGGCTAAAATAAAATAAGAAGCAAACAACCAAAAAGAGGTCGTATCCCCAGTATGGTAGCCAATTTTGTTATCGAACAAATCGATAAGTGCAGACACAAACTAATCTCCCTAACTTCCATAGAAAGCTAGAACAAAACAAGACATAATACAAACTTCACCTTATACTTCATTGTCATATAAACTAGTTCAGAGAGGAATGAGTGACATACCTTTTAAATGACGCTTGATCCTCGCTAGTGTCTTCCTTGTCGATTCATCTTTGGATTTGTGGGTTGGAGAACCTGTTTTAAGAAGCTCAAACCAACAAATAGAGAGAGAACAAAGATATACATATTCCAATGAATTCTATGTATAAGATCAATGAGTTATACAATAAAAGACAAGACACCTTTATAGGGAATAAATGTATTGCTGCATTATATTAAAATGGAAAGTGGAGAATACAACCCATGCCTTGATGTTGCAAGATACATTTCAATGGCTCTTTGCTCCAACACACACACCTTTTCTCCAATGCCTTTGATGAAGAATATACACAATATGACTTAGAGAGCTAAATCAAAGCTATCTCAAGTATAATATATAACAAAACTCTTCATGCATATGCAAACCTTATCCTTGTCAACCTTATCCTTTTCCATGAGAGATCCATTCTTTATATAGGGTGAAAGAGGGATGGATAAGGAGATTAGGATGATCTCACTAAATCAGAGAAGCGAGTAAGATCCAAATCGATTAGAGGCCACCTTATCTTCTAGAAGATTCCCTTCTAGAACATTCATGAATTTTGACTTTTCCTTTTCTTAAGCATCGTCGTACCCTATGCACAGGTAGCCTGCGACGACATCGTAGTCCATATTTTGTGTAGAGTGCGACGATCAAGCATCGTCGCAGCCCAAGCATAGCGCAAAGTACGATGATCTTCCTTGTCATAGTTTTTTAGGGAGGAAAAGAAAACCACTTTTCTCTTGGAGAAAGTCTCTTTTAATATTTTCAGGGAACATGGAAGTGAGTTAAGAACATGTCGTCAGTTGATCACTGGGGTGACCGAAATAATGTGTAACATGGTACTCTCAACAAAAGAAACATTGATGTATTTCAGCTATATGTATGCTCCTAACCTCACACATCAGGGGGCATTTGTTATCACTGAAAAATCATTTGCAACGTTGCACACAAATGGTTAAGGAAAAAACATCAATTCCAACAACAATTAGTCCACCTACAACACCAAAATGCATTCAAAAGGCAAAAAAATATGTAATTGGGGTAAAAAATCAGAATGCGCAGAATCACCAAAGGGAGCACACGCACAGTGCGCAGGCCAACATAGCCCTCAACGCACACAATGCACAAAATGCGCGACTGTGTACGAGAAAAGACACACACTTCTATGAATGACGCATTTATGGATCTTTTCACCCCCTCCACCACTTCTGGTCCGACCCCCAACAGGATTTGACGCTCATATATGAGCGAAATCTAGCTTGGGGGCTGGTTAAGGGCTAGAGGGTTCCCTAAAAGGCCCCTTGTTCACACTATGAACCAATTACATTTTTCCATGTATGAATGCTATAAATAGGAGCCATGGGTGTGCTAAGAAACCAAGATCTTTAGGGTATTGTTATGCTGCAATAATTATTCCTTGGGAATCCTCTTTTCTCTTGCAAGCCTTCAAGCACAATTGAAATAGGCCATTCCACTCACCTCTTGAGGGAATATGCATTTTTTTTCTTCACCATTTTCCATTTCTTCCATTGTATGAAGAGCTCTCAATTAGGGAACTCAAGATCCCTCCCAAGGAGGACGAGAGGACTCATAAGTCCCTGACTTTCTCTACAATGTTTTTCCTACTAATCTATTGATACATTGATAACATTATGTTGGTCATTGTTTGATTTTAATGGTTCTAAGTTTCTCATGCTTTCTAACATTGATTTCTTAGTTGTATTTATTTGTTTTCACATGTGTTTGTCTTATCTAACCCACTCACAAACTTCTATCTTTTCTAGCAGGTTCATCTAGACATGCAAGTGTTGTTGTTTTTCTCACCCAAGTGACAAAACAAACACAACACCTTGTGCACGAGGTATTTATCCCTGTATTCACACATGAGTTCCAGCCTCTTGTGCACACATGCTACTTTTCTGCACACACGACCATTCAATACTCTTCTTGAAGAGTCATAACCCTAAATCATAAGGTTAGCATAATAGGAAACTAACAACATTTTTCATACTCATGCATGTCTACAAATATAGGCTATAAGCACCATACTTACATGTGCAAGTAGAATTAAACAAAATAACAACAATTAGTTTTATGCAACAACATACAATAATTAAACCATATCATACATAGATAAATAAACACACAATAAATGAGATAATCACATAAAGAACACTTATCTTTTATGAAAGTCACCAACTGCATGCAAACCTCTGACGTTCCTCCCAACCATAGACTATGTTTCTCATAAGATTTCAACAACAGGTCACCCCTGAGCTGGGGCTTAACTCCACTAGGGAAAAATGGTTCCTAGTGACAGGATAAGGTATGATGCTCAATAGAATTGCTTAGTCCAAGGTGATGGCTATTGCAACTAGCCTACAATATCTCTTTTCCCATGCACCTGTCACACCCAAGGAAGTGTACCCCTTCTCTTCTTAACAGTCCCTCGGCTACCCCACTTCCCTTCTAGGGTTACCAACAATAGGACAGACATGAAGTCTATGAGCCTTGCGACTAATTCCCAGAGCATCAGGGAAAAATTCTCAACAAAAATATCACCTGGAGAGTATTATCATGGGAATAACAACTCGCTTATTCAACAACAAATATCTCACCCAAAGAGACTTCTCACGGGCCTGAAAACCTGCCTCTTCAACAAAAATAATATGGTTACAATACAAAAACCCCTTACAAGCTTCTCTGTGCAGATAAGGTAATAGTAGTCCTCTCTCAGATGGTTTGACCCCTTCTGCACACGAGAGTGAATAATGAATAATTCCCCAAAATACAGTAAGGAAAACAATATATATTGCATGCCTTCAACTCGACACTTTCCACCTTTAGAAGTATCTTAAGCCACTTGGTGACTCATTCCCTACCCTCGAGAACTTAGGATAAAATAATTATCCATAACTTACACTTTTCCAGAAATATTATAAAATATTTCTTAAGACTTAAGTCTCACCCCCCTTTTCCTTTTTTCGGTGAAGTTATCCCCCCATCTCTTTTCATCTGAGTATGTCTGCATGCAATGATGTAATATTATATTAATAATTTGAGAATGATTACACTTTACATGGATAAGTGAAATATCCTATCTGCATCTTGACTCACCAGCTTCATATCACACAGGCTCTCCGGCCTCAATACAAATACATCCATATATATAAATCAGCTCAGTGCGCACTCCCAGGTCATTCCCGTGCACTTACCCAAGTACACACACCATTGTGAAATGAGTGCACCCTTTCTTTGATGTGCAACCACAGTTACCCAAGTGCACGCAACACTATGAAATGTGTACACCCTGTCTTTGAGAACAATTATCCATGCACTTACCTAGGTGCACGCAAAACCAAAACTTAGTGCCAATGACTCACCAATCTATATGTACATTTACACTTACAATTTGTATCAATGGCTCACCAACCTATATGTACAATTACAAAGGGTCCAAAATAGGGACATTACAAAATAAGATTCATAGAACACAAGAAATGGTGAGACTTGGTAGAATTTTATTGGTCCTGATCAGTCTTGAGGAAACCCCAGGTTGTGAGAAGTAAGATAGGTTTGGTTATTTTTTAATATAGGATTCTGCACCTATGTGATGACTCTCATACTAAGCTTGTGGGATTTCACAGTGAGGACAAGTTGACAACCAAAGGTGTCTTTTGGGAAATATCTGTGAGATTATTCCACTCCACATAAACACAATGATCGTGCCTGAAGTTTCCTAGGGTAGACCCATAAGGAAAAATGTACTAAATTTCCCAACATATCTAAGAAACTCTTGTATCACCCCACTTTCTTAACACCCAGTTTTCAAAAGAAATTCCTATATTACAAATTTATAAGGGTGAATATAAAGCAAGAATCTGAAGGAAGTTGAAAGAATTGTAAAATTGTGTGGGAAGTACAAGTAAACTCGTCGGGGCTATGGGCACTTGTTGGAAGTAGAGCCATGCTTGTATGATACCGAGGCAACTTTGTTGGGGATATGGATGGTCACTGACAGTGAAACAATGCTTGGAGAAGAGAGATGAGGAAAACACAACAGTCTAAAGTCAATCACAAATACTCATTTATGGTGTCACACCCTCCTAAAATTCATGTGCATGCATTAAAATTAAAAGAATCAAATTCATTCAATTTCATAAAAATTACTCAAGGGATGTTCATCGGTAGGTTGTTCTAACTATCCCATGTTTCAATACTAAAATCTAGATGATGTCGGATCCACGATACATGCAAGCTTACATTTTGTATAGACCAAGACATGAATAACTATTACAACCTAAAGTTACATCTTAAGTTAGAGACAATTGGTTCTTCCTAGTAAGTAACCATTTGTTGTGCCCCACAACTACCCATTTAAATTTACTCTTTCAAGGAATTGCAATGCCCCCCCCACTAAAATTATGAACATGAGTAATTTCTCACTACTAACTAAGCTAGGTACTTACAGAGGAACTATTATTATCTCTATGCGGTCCCAACTTATCGAAGGATAGTTGCACTGATTGACAATCCATTTAAGGTCTCTTAAGAGTCTTGTAAGCCCCTTTCTCCAAGTTGAAGACAATTATAATTTCCTTTTATGGGACCTCCTTTGATGATAAATCAAGTATGCGTGTATTTGACCAAGTTTAGGGGATAACAAAACCTCAATATTCATATCTTCCCAATCGAAAATGTCAAACATGTGAATAACAATGACTTTCCTGAAGTCCAAACGCTGAATGGATTATCAAATAGTTTCTATCATAGGTTTTTCATTGAGGTGTTTCTCATGCGAGTTGTAATAACATTTTGAATTCTGAAGACCTTAATTTTCCTTGTCATCCTTTTTTTCTGTCGGAGAGATTAGCATACAACTCTCAACATTTATCCCGAATAGTTTTTTCCAATAAGTTTATACCGATACCCTATGGGCCTTCCTTTAACACACATTCACTTTGTATGAATACAATTTCTCCCAAAGGCTTGCCTTTCCAAAGACTTGACTTTCAAAAACACCATTCTCTTGAAAAATCGACTTCCTAAAAGGTTATTTGTTTGAAAATATTTTCGAGGAAACCTCTTTCCAAAGAAATGTTCTATGAATATCCTTTTCCCAAAAAATCATGTTTCTGAAAAGGTTTATCTCGAAGAGTTTCTTCTTAAACACATTAATGGTTTTGTAAATTAGCCCATCAGTCACATATTGGGCTCATGTGAATCATTCAATACAAAGTGTTTGGACTAAATGATCAATTTAAACCTAATATAGATGAATTAAATGGTTATTGTCATTTTTTAGAGTATTATGAAGAGTGCTTGAACTCTTGGTTTTACTCTTGCACAGTTGAATAGTTCAACACGAAAGTTATGTTTTGATATGATACATAGTTGCAGCTCTAGTTGATAGGATGTATAAATCTCACACTATGAAAGCTCTAGTGAAAAATAGAAGGGGAGCATGGAAAACCCACTAGCACAAGAAAAATCTCATGAAACTTTAATACTAACAGACACCAACTATCACGACGATTTAGATGGATGTCTCACTTGGAGTCAAATGTACCAAATGTTCATAACTAAAGACTTCCCAAAAAAATATTATGACTTAAATGTGTATCAGAATATCAAGGTAAGCGAGTTGTATGCCATAACAACCAAACCTGCTCTCATGTTGTATAACAATGCAAAGAAATGGGCATTCTTGTATTGAGATAAAGGGATGTGCACCATATTAAAAAAACAAAATCAACCCATAACGTGATTGAAAATAAAAGACATTCATGTTTGATATAAGATACCTAAGCCAATGTCACCCCTGAATGTGAATTTGCTAGACAATTTCAAGGACAAACATGAAGATGTGGAGGAATTAATTCAACAGTGGTTGCAAGATAGGGCACCTTTCACACCAAAAGGTAGAAAACTATTTCTAAATCATAATATGAAGGAACCCTAAAGATTTTTGCCAGCCATGGTATGTAGGTTATATGGGGAGGAGAATGACATTCACTTCAAAAGAGAATGGACTCCAATGGCACACTATGTGGTGGAAAAGGGGCACATATTCAATTGGGTTCATATAAATTTTTTTGAAATATAAAGGAGAGCACCAACACTGAAGACACCAGTTTTTTCATGCATGCTTGTTTGATAGATTCTACTTGTGTTGCACATCATTTTCCTCGAATGGGTAAGGAGTGAAACCCTAGTTTGTTTCCAATTCATGATTATTGTTTTCAATTGTGGGAGGACAGTTACAAAAAACATATTTATGAGATTTGTGAGCATTTTCTAGTACCCCTTTATGTTATTATTTATAAACATCACCCCCTAAGGATATCTATGGAAGCTATGCAAGCTATTAAATAAGTCAGTGACTGGTACATTGTGTAATACCCCTAGGCCGAAACCCAATTATAAATGTACATATAGGCTGGTGAGCTAGGATATTTTGAGCCAGAGTGCCATTGTAAATATGTTTTGAGGCCACAATACATGTGTGGTTATTAGGTTAGAGAGCCAAACTATTAAATGGAAAGAGAGCCTATCATTGTAATATGTAATCACACTAAAAAATTAATAAAAATACATCACTATTGCAGACCAACCAGACAAATAGTATGGGGCAAAAATCTCCACTTGAGGGAAAGGGGGCTAAGGGTCTAGGAAGAGGGGCTAAGCCAAGGGGGATTAAGACAAGGAAATATTATAACAATATTTCCTAAAGTGTAATTTATGGGATATATTCATATTTATCCTAAGTTCCTAAGTGGGAGGAGCGTATCACCATGTGGGACCCATGTAGTTCCAACATGACAAGTGTCAAGTTGGGAACATGCATATCATAAGTAAGAACTTAACACATTTTCCACCATTCTCTCATGATTCATTCATTGAAGTTGGCCATATGTTCATTCTGGCATCCATGACTGTACCTGTACTTGGGAGCTTTTGTAGCTTCTTGTAACCATATATTCCTTGGAGGTTTGAGCTAAATAAGCAAGTTGTCAGGAATGTGTGCATGTTAAAGAAGCAAGTTTTCAGGCCTGTGATCATTCTCTCTAGGTGAGAGAATTACTAGGATTTGTTTCTGGATGCTAGAAATAGCTACAGAGCTTGGAGACTTTCTGTCCATCCTGTTGTTGAATCCCTAGAAGGGAAGTGGGGAAGCTAAAGGACCGTTGAGCAGAGAAGGGGAATACTTCCTGGGGTGGGACATGCTATGGGAAATGAGAGGTTGTAGGCTAGTTGGATTAGTTGGAACCTTTCCCTGAGTGTTATGGTGTGGGTTGGACCTTAGTCTGGCATATGAAACCTTCCCTAGTGGAGTTTCTAACCCCAAATTAGGGGTGACCTACTTTTAAGAGTTTATGAGCAACATAGTCTATGGTTTGGAGGAAAGTTCGAGGTTTGAACATAGTTGGTGGTTAAATTCATAAGATAAGTGTATTTTATGTGCTTGTTTTATATGCCATGTTATTATTTATGATATTTATGTTAATGGGCTTTTAATGTTTAATTATGCTTAAGTTATATATTGTTAGGACTGTAGAGAACTGCATAATTGTAATTATATGCAAAGCATTTTTATGTGAGGCATAAATCTAGTGTGGCAATGCCCAACTTGGGGTTGGGGATGCTACAATTTGGTATCAAAGCTCAAGTTTCAACATCGAGCTTGCATGGGCCAAAGATAGAGCATAAAATTGAAAGTTTTAGAGTATGCCTGCAAACCATTTGACAAAATGTCAAAAAGGGATATTTGTGAACTCTTTGACGAAATTACTGTAGAGAAATTTGGGAAGAATTCATGGGTAATTATAGGTTCATAAACCAAGGAATTAAAAATTGACAATTCAAACCTTTACTGGGAATTTTCAGGTTGTAATTAGGTGAAATTTGGAGGTAACAATACAACCATGGCGAAACTGGGTGAAATTGGGAAAAGCTCCAATTTCTACAGTGAAATCTATGGAAAATTTGAAGGGGAAAATATTGAAATTCATGTGCATAGGTTGGATTGGTTCTTACAGGGAAAAAATTGGCCACAACAAGATTTATTATAGAGCTCCAATTGAAGTCTATGCAAAATTATGAAATTACGCATTTTGAGGCATTTTTGAAAATTTGGAAATCTGGGAAAATAGGAAAAATTTGGGTATTTTTCCGTACGGTGATGTCATTGTGATGTGGGGGGCACATGTCAGCTGACATGACATAGGGGTGACATGTATTTTCACAGTGGCATCAATAGTAGATGTGGGAGGTACACGATAGCAATAGGTGGCAGGTGGCAAGTGAGGTGGAGTCGTTGTGGCAAAATGATTTCCTGCCTACGGAACCTTGACGCCAGACTTGTGGAAACCTAATGAAGGGGTTCCTTGTGGTTTTGGAAACCACCGCAAGGGGTCCTTGTTGGTTTTGGAAACCACCGCAAGGGGTCCTTGTTGGTTTTGGAAACCATCAAGGGAGGGGTTGTGGTTCACTATGATGTTGACACATCGCCAAGTGGGAAATTGATGGTTTCCACCGCGGACCCTCCCCCCTTTGTTAACGTTCAATAGGTCGAGGGGAGCGTCGTGTAATTGCGACCATTGATCATCACCGATCCCCACTGATCGTCCACCGTTGGATCAGATAGACGTGCAAGTCCATGCGCGCCAAGAATTGGGTGTGGAATGAGGATCGACCATCTCGTAAACAAATATGAAGGTGCCAGGTGGGACTATAGGGACCAAAAGAAAAGGTAACGTGAGTGGGGTTTAAGGAAGGAAGAATAAGAAAGGAGAAAGCAACAATGTATAAGGTTGGGAGGTCGATGAAGCAAGGCCAGGTGGAAAAGACTGACATGGTGCCACCCCAAGGTGCCAAGTGAACTCAATATTCCATGTTAGCATCTAAGTCAACATAAGTCAGCCAAAATTTATAGAAATTAGTGAAAACCTACTAAAAAAATTGGTAATTTCCAGGGGTTTAACTTGCAAGCCATTTTAGGAGGCCTAAACGACATTTTTAGAAGTCAAATTTTTACAAAATGTTATGTTCTTCTAGGACATAAGTTTTTTCATCTAAAATGATAGAGCTTGGAGAGATATTTCTAACGAGATAAATTGTTCATAAAATGGAGTCCTGTATGAGGGAATTACATGTCAAACAATGCAAGGTAATTTTTGGATACTAGTTCACTCCGAAGGCCATAACTTCCTGCTCAGGAATTGGATTGGGGAACAAGAAAAATCTATGGAAATATCACGAGCCATAGAAGACAACCATGGATTCAGATTTAGAATCTGGGATTTAAAAAAATTCACATGAGAGGGTAGAAGGAACCTATAGCATTCTGTGCTAAAAGAAGTAAATTAACCAAAACTTCAACAGGTTGTATCTAGGAAGTTAAAGGACTGTTGAGCAGAGAAGGGGCACACTTCCAGGGGTGGGACAGGCTATGGGAAATGAGAGGTTGTAGGCTAGTTGAAGTAGTTGTAACCTTTCCCTGAGTTTTATGGTGAGGGTTGGACCTTAGTCTGGCATATGAAACCTTCCCTAGTGGAGTTTCTAACCCCAAATTGGGGGTGACCTACTTCTGAGAGCTTATGAGCAACATAGTCTATGGTTTGGAGGAAAGTCTAAGGTTTGCACGTAGTTGGTGGTTCAATTCATAAGATAAGTGTCTCTTATGTTCTTGTTTTACATGTTGTGTTATTATTTATGATATTTATGTTAATGGGATTTTAATGTTTAATTATGCTTAAGTTATATATTGTTAGGACTATAGAGAACTGCATAATTGTAATTATATGCAAAGCATTTTTATGTGAGGCAAAAATCTAGTGTGGCAATGCCCAACTTGGGGCTAGGGATGCTACAATGTGGTAGCAGAGCTCAAGGTTCAACATCGAGATTTCATGGGCCAAAGATAGAGAATAGAATTGAAAGTTGTAGAGTATGCCTACAAACCATTTGACAAAATGTCAAAAAGGGATATTTGTGAACTCTTTGACGAAATTACTGTAGAGAAATTTGGGAAGAATTCATGGGTAATTATAGGTTCATAAACCAAGGAATTAAAAATCAACAATTCAAACCTTTACTGGGAATTTTCAGGTTGTAATTAGGTGAAATTTGGAGGTAACAATACAACCATGGAAGAACTAGGTGAAATTGGGAAAAGCCCCAATTTCTACAGTGAAATCTATGGAAAATTTGACGGGGAAAATATTGAAATTCATGTGCATAGGTTGGATTGGTTCTTATAGGGCCAAAATTGGCCACAATGAGCTTATTTATAGAGATCTAGTGATAGTCTATGCAAAATTATGAAATTACACATTTTGAGGCATTTTTGAAACTTTGGAAATTTGGGAAAATTGGAAAAATTTGGGTATTTTTCCATACGGTGATGTCATTGTGATGTGGGGGGCACATGTCAACTAACGTGGCATAGGGGTGACGTGTATTGTCATGGTGGAAGGTACATGGTGGCAACAATAGTAGATGTGGGAGGTACATGGTAGCAATAGGTGGCAGGTGGCAAGTGAGGTGGAGTCGTTGTGGCAGAATGCTTGCGTGCCTGCGGAAACTTGACGCCAAACTTGTGGAACCCTAATGAAGGGGTTCCTTGTGGTTTTGGAAACCATCGCAAGGGGTCCATGGTGGTTTTTGGAAACCAACAATGGAGGGGTTGTGGTGCACTAGGATGTTAACACATCTCCAAGTGGGAAATCGATGGTTTCCACCGCGGACCCTCCCCCCTTTTTTAATGTTCGATAGGTCGAGGGGACCATGGTGTAATGGTGACCATTGATCATCGCCGACCCCCATCGATCATCCACCGTTGGATAATATAGGCGTGAAATTCCATGCACTCCAAGAACTAAGTGTGGAATGGGGCTCGACCATCCCGTAAACAAATATCAAGGTGCCACGTGGGACTATAGGGACTGAAAGAAAAATTAATGTGCACATGGTGGAAGGAAGGAAGAATAAGAGAGGAGAAAACAAGAAGGTAGAAGGTGGGGAGGTTGATGAAGCAAGGGAAAGTGTCAGAGACTGACATGGTGCCACCCCAAGGTGCCAAGCGAACTCAATATGCCATGTCAACATCTCAGTCAACATAAGTCAACCAAAATTTATAGAAATTAGTGAAAACCTATTAAAACAATTCATATTTTCCAGGTGTTTAACTTTCAAGCCATTTTAGGAGGCCTAAACGACATTTTTAGAAGTCAATTTTTTACAAAATTTTATGTCCTTCTAGGACATAAGTTTTTGCATCTAAAATGATAGAGATTGGAGAGATATTTCTAACGAGATAATTTTTTCATAAAATGGAGCCCTGTATGAGTGAATTACATGCCAAACAATGCAAGGTATTTTTTGGGTACTAGTTCACTCCGGGGGCCATAACTTCCTGCTTAGGAATTGGATTGGGGAACAAGAAAAATCTTTGGAAATATCATGAACCATAGAAGACAACCATGGATTCAGATTTAGAATCTGGGATTTTTAAAAAAGTGCACATGAGAGGGTAGAAGGAACCTGTAGCATTCTGTGCTAAAAGAAGTAAATTAACCAAAAATTAAGTAGGTTGTATCTAGCATCATAGAGCTCAGATAAAGGTGAAACTTGGTCATATTTTCCAAAATAGTGTCATAAAGGAACCCAGTTGAGATCCTGTAAAAAATCCAAAGGATCTAGTGTAAAGGATGCATGGACATAGCCAAAGGTGCACCTGGTTGAAAGATGTGCAAAAGGAGAAAATGGGTAATGATTAAATGGCCATAACTTTCTGCTCAAGACTCAAAATTGAGAAAGAAACAAGTCATTGGAAAAGTATTGGATAGAGGATTCCATATACTCAACCATAAATGTGAATTGAACTGTAGGATTCACAAGAAATCATAAATACTATTAATGGTGTATTTAAAAGGCATAATGGTGCATAAATTGATAGATTTGTTAAATTATTGTGGTCTAACAAATCCTATTGCATGCACATTTTGAATAGATAAGGGAAAATAGAATAGAACATGATCAACTAAGGGATTAGAGGCATGTAAGATGCACAAATGACTTACATCCATGAGGATGAATTTAGGGGGTTGTGTGTTAGCATGGGTAATGCAGGGACATAATCCAATGGGCATGGAGAAACCAAAGAAGAAAGTATGAATTTGGTGGAGACTATAAAGAGTCTGAAAAGAGATGTCCAGAGTTATAAAGATGATAATGAGAGGATTATTAAATAAAAGGAGCGACAATATGTATTCAACATCAAATTACTACAAAGCTTGGACATAATAGAGAAGAAAATGGAAAAGGAGACAAAATCAAGCAAATCAAGAAGTCATAGGTATCATGCTAGAAGAGAAGAATAGGAAGGTACTGGTAGACACCATCATCACTCACAAAGACACTTGTTTAGAAGAGCACACAATATTCCAATCTTATCTCATGTTAGAAGGAATAAGAGGAGGTCAAGGATAGATGAACTACAAGGAGAAACATATAAGATCAAGCCTCCTACCTTTGATGGTGAGCACAAGAAAGATGATGATGAAGATACTTGGCTATTGGGAATGAGGAAGTACTTTCAATTACATAATTACTCCTCATATGCATAAGGAATAATTTACATCTACCATATCAAAGAAAAGACCTCAATGTGGTGGGACCAATGTGTGAAAGTGCAACACATTGGTGAGAAGAAGATTACTTGGAGGGAGTTCAAGAGGTATTTTCAAAAGAAGTACTTAACCAAGAATTATTATGATAGGAAGATGGAGGAGTTCTTCAAACTCAAGCTTGGGAGTATGACCATGGATGAGTATGAAAGGAGATTCTTAGAGCTACTGAAATATGTTGACTTCATCAAGGATGAACAAGTTAAGATTCAAAGGTACCTGAGTGGGATGGCATCAATTTTTAGGGATAAGATATAGTATGATGATCCCAAGACATTGGAGGAAACCATAAGGAGAGATAAATTCCTCTATGATTAGCATAAATGAAGACAAAATTTCCAAAAGGCCTGGGAAGAAAATAAGAAAGTCAAGATGGAGTGGAGGAAGAAGGGAACCAAACCACCATTCTTCAGAAATAATCCTCATGGAAAACCAAATTCCAATGATCCCAGAATGGCATAAACAATGGGGTAAAGATCAAGGAAACAACCTATTAAATTTTGGGTTTTTGAAGGAGAGCATATGTACAAATATTTACCTCACATAGGTGAAAAAGTGAG
The DNA here is from genome assembly GCA_009831015.1 of Picea engelmannii. Lineage (NCBI taxonomy): Eukaryota > Viridiplantae > Streptophyta > Pinopsida > Pinales > Pinaceae > Picea > Picea engelmannii. The sequence goes on along the minus strand of ML791502.1, from coordinate 99,297 downwards.
GACTATTCACAATGTACAACGAGATTATACAATGGAGGAAATGGACATAAACATGTCGAGTATATATGTAGCCCTGGATAACAAGCAAGATGAGTTTCAGTTTCATATGATTGAAGTGGAAGGTAAGATCAATGACCACCCATTGCTATTTTAATTGATTCAGGAGCTAGTCATAGTTATATAGATCCTAAAATGGTGTAACGATTTCATTTTCCAAGAATCAAGCTTGGGAAATCTTGGTTGGTGTAGTTTGCTACAGGAGCTAAAAGAAGAATTAATGAGATGGTTAAAGAATGTCCAATGGACATGAAGGGACTGTGCACAAGGGAAGATTTGAATATCATACCATTGAGTTCATATGATTTCCTAATTGGTATGGATTGGTTGGAAAAAGCATCATTGTTGGTCAATTTAAATGCTTCAATAAAAAAGCTTCAATTGCTCAAACATAAATTGTCAACCCAGGAAAGTATTTTTATTTCAAAGTTATTGTGCACAGTATATGCATGGTATAATCCTTCAACTGACGCTGGTTATGTGAAAGATTCTATAAATTAATTATTCTTAACCAAGAAATGGAAACTATTCTGCTGAAACTCAAACAAATGAAACACTCAACTGATACTGTAATCATTCAACACACTGTTCATCACAATTGTTGGAAATAATAGCATGCACATTTTGTTGAGAAAAAAAAACACACTTGCAGTAAGAGAGCTATCGCATTGATAGTAATCGAAATCACACACTCTTAAAAAATGAAATAACACTCTTGTTGTAAATGGAACTAACACACTTGCAATGAACAAAATTTCACACTTTGCAGTAAATGAGATGGCACACTTTCAATATGGATTTGATCGAATTCCTTTTTATCAAACCAACGAAGGATTGATTCTATCATTCAAATATTAAAAGTAACACAATAATAAAATTAATTTGAACTTCTAATCATCGAGTAACAACATAATACAAATAATGTCATGATTAATAAAACTATGAAACACAAATAACAAATCATAAATCTATCTATAAAATTACGACAACCACCCTGCTAAAGAGGAGGGCCCTTCCTCCTCAACATGTGTTGGAAGAGGATTAACAACTACAACTCAAACGAACATGAATCCAACCACGATTTTATTAATCAATCTCCAGAATTTACAAGCGTGTCTATTATTTTATTCCAAATCTAATCTTTGAACACCCCCTGCTATGATTAATGGCTTCATTTAAATACACATAGAGCTAAGGGACAAATCATAATCGAGTTTCCACAAATTGGACTTCCTAATCCATGCCCATATTACAAATTATTTTTATTACAATTTTAGATTGTCTTCAACAAATCAATCAATCAATATCATATGTTCATGATCTCTTCAACACCAATCAACTGAGAATAGGTTGAATTTGATTTTGCAATTTGAGAAAAATAGACAATCGATTGTAACAATGAATATGGGAAAAAAACCCTTGGAAAAACCTTCATATCTCTCAAAGTGTGACTTAATTTGCAAAATGTCCCATGTGAAACTTAACTGGGTCCATCCTGCACAAAAACCCATGTTCCATATTTTTGAGATTCGCCTCCAATTGCTCGAAAATTTCAATGCAAAATTGCCTCTTCTTATCTCCCATGTGTTTGACTGGGAAAGTTTGACCATGAGATGGAGATCACACATGCCACCTGGGTATGAAGTGAAGAACACTAATCCATGTCATCAAGTCTAGGAACAAAACATTGTTGTGGATTTCTTCATGGAGGTGTGCTAGTATGTCAACCTTGAAGGTTGCCATCATGAATGCTACATAAAATTTCTTCATAAACCGTCATTAGTAAAATTATAAGCTTCAACTTTTTTTTGTTTTGTTTGTTTGTTGGTTTGTTTGTGACATGTGGGACTAACCTATGGCTAAGAAACCACGACTTAGGGGCATCTAAGCCATCAAAATCACCCGGGGATCGCACCCGACTTGAGCCACACCAACCCTTAACATGGATAGATTTTTTGTCCTCACAGGTTTCAAACCGATGACTTTAACATCATGGAGCGCCTTAACAACACAATCCATCACTGACTGTCCTACACCTTGGGGACTATAAGCTTAAACTTATTAAAAATGAAGGAAAATAATCATTATTTAACCATTGAAGCATAAATGAGTATGACATGGTATTTTACAAGAAATTATGGAAAATTGAGTGATAAATGAGTGGTAAGAGGAAACAAAAGGGATGAAATGGATGTATGGAAGTGGTAATAATGATAACAAATCAACGACCCAACAATCATGTTGTCCTATATTGTTAAAACAAGGAATTATTTTCTTGGATGAGGTAAAACTTGAGAACAATATAGAGTATTCCAAGGGTCGTAACCATTAGAGAAGTTTCATCTGTGCAACTGAAGAAGAGATTTAGGAAGGGATGTCAAATATTTGTAGCACATATGGAAGAGACACCTAAGGATAAAGTGCCAAGCATTGAAGACTATGTAGTCTTGAAAGAGTTTGAGGATGTATTTGGAGAAATATCAGGGTTTCCACCCAAGAGAGATATTGATTTCTCTATCAATTTGATTCCTGGAGCAACCCTAGTTTCCAAGGCTCCCTATAGGATGAGTACACCAGAGTTGAAGGAGTTGCAAATGAAACTCAAGGAGATTTTGAAGAAGGGGTATGTGTGCCCAAGTATTTCTCCTTGGGGTTCCCTAGTATTATTTGTGAAAAAGAAAGATGGTACCTTGAGGATTTGCATTGACTTCAAGTAACTGAATAAGGTGACTGTTAAGAATAAGTATCATTTTCCAAGGAAATTTGATCTTTTCGATCATCCGAAGGATGAAAAAATTCTCTCCAAGATTGACCTCTAATCAGGCTATCATCAGGTGAGAATTAAAGAAGAAGATATCAACAAGACAACCTTTAGAACAAGGTATGGCCATTATGAGTTCACAGTGGTGCCATTTGGGTTTTCAAATGCACCAACTATGTTTATGTGTTTGATGAATGGTATTTTTAGAAATTACTTGGATAAGTTTGTCATTTTTTTCTTGAATGAAATTCTTATATACTGTAAGTCTAAATAAGAGCATGAGTAGCACTTGAGGATGGTGTTACAAGTATCGAGGGAGAATCAATTGTATGCAAAGTTGAGCAAGTGCTCATTCTACCAGAAACAAATATATTATTTGGGGCATATCATTTCAGAGGAAGGGATATTAGTGGATCCCGAGAAGAAAAAATCTATTGAGGAATGCCAATACCAAAGAATGTCTCATAGGTGATATCTTTCATAGGGCTTGTAGGGTATTATAGAATATTTATTGAGGGATTCTCAAAGATTGCACACCCAATCACATCGTTTCAAAACAAGGGCGTGATATTTGAATGGACCCCTAATTGTAAAATAAGTTTTTAGCATTTGAAGAGCTTACTGACAAGTGCACCAATATTGAGGATTGTTGATCCTAATGAAGATTTCGTTGTGTGCACTGATGCATGCAAGGAAGGACTTGGTGGAGTCCTTAGTCAAAATGGGCATCTGATATGCTATGAATCAAGAAAGTTAAAGGAGAATGAGAAACATTGTGCTAGTCATGATTTCGAATTGGAATCCATAGTGCATGCCTTGATTATGTGGAGAGTCTACCACATGGGAAAGAAATTTGATTTGAGGACAGACCATAGTGGTCTAGAATATTTATTTGGACAACTAGCTTTGAATGCTAGACAAAGTAGATGGTTGGAATTCCTCAGTGAATATGACTTTGATATAAATCATATCAAAGGCAAAGAGAACAAGGTGGTTAATGCACTTAGCAAGAGGATACATGAGATACATGCTACAACCATTAGCATGTACAAATCTAATATAAAGACAAAATTTTAGAAGCTAAAAAATTAGATGAGAATTATATGGAGACAAAAGAAAAATTACACTAAGGAAGATTGCAACAAAAAATTCAAGACTGTGAGCTAAAGGAGGATGGAATCCTCATGTATAGGGGGAAAGTTTATGTTCCTAATTTTCAGGAGATAAAAATTTTGGTGTTGAAAGAGATGCATAATGTGCCCTATGTTGAGAACCCAGGCTACTAGAAATCAATTTCATTTGTGAAGATCCAATATTTTTGGCCTGACATGAAGGAGGAGGTGGCTGAATACATTGCTAGATGTCTAGAATGTTAGAAGGTCAAGGCTAAGAATAGACATCTAACTGGTTTCTATAGCCGTTTCCCATTCCTGAGTGGAAGTGGGAAGTGGTGACCATTGATTTCATCACCAAGTTGCCCAAAAAAACCAAGCAACATGATTCCATCATGGTGGTGGTGGATAATATTACTAAAGCTTCCCATTTTATCCCAATGAAGCTAAGTCACAAGGCAGCTAACATTGCTGATATTTATATGAAGGAAATATCCAGGCTTCATGGTGTGACTAAGGAAATTATTTCTAATAGAGATCCCAAGTTCACATAAAACTTTTGGAAGGAATTATTCAAAGGATTTGGGACAAATTTAAATTTTTAGCATAGATCTAGAGTCCGATGGGAAAATAGAGGAGGTCAATCATGTGATTGAGGATATGCTAATGCATGTATGTGATGCATAAACCATCAAAATGGGAAGATTATTTGCACTTACTTTAATTTGTTTATAATAATGGGTATCAAACATCTTTAAATATTATCCCATTTAAAGAATTATATGGAAGAAAGCGAAATACACCAGTGATGTGGGACAACCCAAAAGATAGAGTAGTGGTTGGGCTAGAGTTACTCAGAGAAATGGAATAACAAATGGTGAAGACAAAGCATAATTTAAAGGCTTCCCAAGATAGGTAGAAAATCTATGCAAATAAGGGTATAACTCATAGAGATTTTAAAGTGGGCAACCATGTGTTCTTAAAAGTGAACGCTAAGAGAAGTTCCTTGAAGTTGGGGAACTGTGCAAAGTTGGCAGCGAGATATGATGGACCCTTTGAAGTCTTGGAAAGGATTGGTCTTGTTGCATACATGCTTGCATTACCTGCATCAATGTGCATTCATAATGTATTCCATTTGTATTTGCTTGAAAAGTATGTACGTTATGCTAATCATGTAACTGATTGGAATGTGATTCAGGTGGAGCAAGATGGAGACTTCCAAGAACAACCAATGTGCATATTGGATCAGAAGGTCAAGTTGCTTTAGAATCGAGCAATAGTGTTGGTAAAGGTGCAGTAGATCTATTACGGTCCTGAGGATGCAACCTAGGAGCATAAGGATGCTATGCAGGAGGATTACTCACACCTTTTTAAAGATTTTTTAAGATTTTTATTGTACATGTGTATATAATGCATTGAGGACAATGCATAAATAAGGGGGAGGGGAATGTAATACCCCTAGGCAAAACCCCAATTGAAAATGTACATATAGGCTGGTGAGCTAGGATATTTTGGGCTAGAGTGCCTATGTGGTTATTAGGATGGAGAGCTAGAATGATAAAGGGATAGAGAGACTATCATTATAATATATAATATTAATAAAAATACATCATTGTTATAAACCAACTAGAAAAAAGAGTATGGGGGATACAACTCCACTAGAGGGAAAGGGGGATAAGGATCTAGGAAGAGGGGCTAAGCCAAGGGGGATTAAGCCAAGGAAATATTATGATAATAAATCATAAAGTCTAATTTATGGGATATATTCATATTTATCCTAAGTTCCTAAGTGGGAGGAATGTATCACCATGTGGGGCCCATGTAGTTACCAACATGACAAATGTCAAGTTGGGAACATGCATATAAAAAGTAAGAACTTAGTAGATTTTCCATTATTCACTCATGATTCATTCATTGATGTTGTCCATATGTTCACTCTGCCATCCATAACCGTACTTGTACTTGGAATCTTTTGCAGCTGCTTGTAACCTGATATTTCTCGGAGGTCTAAGCTAAAGAAGCAGGTTGTCAGGCCTGTGTGCATGTTGAGGAAGCATGTTTTCAGGCCCGTGAGAATTCTCTCTGGGTGAGAGAGTTGCTAGGAATTGTTCCCTGGATGCTAGAAATAACTGCGGAGCTCAAAGACTTTATGTCTGACCTATTGTTGAAGCCCTATAAGGGATCAAGTGGGGAAACTGAAGGACTGTTGAGAATAGAAGGGGCACACTTCATAGGCTGAGATAGGATGTGGGAAATGAAGGTTGTATGATAGTTGCAGTAGTTGGAACCTTGACCTAAGTGTTATGGTGTGGTTTGGACCTTAGTATGGCATAGAAAAAATTCCCTGGTGGATTCCCTAGCTCGGCGCCGAGCCGCTACCGAGAGCTTATGAGAAACATAGTTTATGGCTGGGAGGACAGTTTGAGGTATATAACATTTGGTGGTTCAATTCATAAGATAAGTGTCTCTTATGTGATCTTTTTACATGTTGTGTTATTATTTATGATATTTTTGTTAATGGAATTTTACTGTTTAATTATGATTAAGTTATATATTGTTAGGACTGTATAGATGTGCATAATTGTAATCATATGGAGAGCATTTTTATGAATTAAATTGGTATCAGAGGCATAAATCTAGTATGTCATTGCAAAACTTGGGGCTGGGGATGCTACACATCGGGAAGCATTATGGATACATTAGTATTTATGGTAGTACAAGTGTTCCTCATCTATTCCCTAAATACATACCTGAGAAATTGTTGATCAGGGAGCTAACATAACAAACAATGGAGGTTGGGATCATACTATATTATCTCTCAATTAGAAAATATATTGGTTAATATTCCTTATAATTGTAAGAACATAGACTTTAAAAAATGTACCCCATGCCAAGAAAGAAATAGAAGCCCTAAAACAATTGATTTTTTGTGTACGAAAGGCTAGGAAATATGATCATAAGGGAACAATATCGAGTCATCTAAAATTTGTGGGGTTAGTAAATATAATCCAACATCAAGAAGACCCTCAAGAAGAGATTTTCATAGCAACTATGTCCTTTGAATAATCCCCATTGAAAATCCCAAGAAGAAAAAGAACAAGAGAAATACAATAAGGCCATAAAGTCCCATGATAAATATAAGAAGATGGAAGTGTAGTAGGCAGAGTAAAAAACGAAGACAATATAGAAATAAATAGACAATAATGAAGAAGAAGAAGAAAAACAAAGAAAAAGAGTAGCATGGAAAGCATAGAAAGAGGAAGAATAAAAGAAAAGGGCAGCAAAGCAAGTAGAGAAAAATGAAGCAGAAAGGTAAAGAGCAACAAAATAGGCAAAGAAAAAAGAATATGAGGAGATCAAGAAGAAATAATAGGAAATAGTTGCTGCAAAGAAATTAAGAGAAGAAAAACAAAAAGGTACCCCCATGAACTTATTCCAAAAATTTCATGTGCCAGGTACTCCTATATACCTTGGAACCCAATTGAATGTCATACCAGCTGGTTTAGATTGTATTACTAAATATGTTGTAGTATTCAAATACACTTTTCTAGATGTATGGATATACTTCTATAGAAAATCTAAAAGAAGAATAACTACTAGAGAAAATAAACAAAAAAAATTACTGGAAGAGCCTAAATATTTAGAACCAAAGGAAAGATCAATTTCATGTCCTTTGGAAAGTGACCCCAAGTAAAATGCCATTGAGAAAACCTCAACCCTACATGATTTTGCAAGGGACAATTTTAATACAATGGGTGAGTTGAGTGATGCCCTAGATCAGTGCATACTTCAGATATCCTTATTGGAAGAGTAGTTAAAGAAATATAAAGAAGAAATGGAAATTAATTTTACACAAGAGATAAAGGACACAAAGTACTTACAAAGTATTGAAATGGATAACCTCAAAAACATGCATTCTCAGGAAATAAAAGAGGTATAAATAAAGTATTGGGAACAAGTTATCATTTCAAAAGGACAAAAACAAAGTATCTCAGAGATGGAAGAAAAATTGCAATATAAGAAGATCACCTTGGAAGAGAACACCCAAGAGACAAATGTTATGAAGATCATGTAAAAAGAGGAAATGGAGGTGAATGAAGAATTATGAAAAAATCACAATTTTTCCATACATTGGGTGATGTACATAGGAATTATGATGAACTAGTGATTCTTCAAGAACAAGTTGACTAATAGTGTAATGTCCCCATTTTTGGATTCCTCTGCTTTGCAGTCGGAGGTGACCTTACGATCTTATGTCAACCTGAAAAGAGGGGTAAAATGAGGTTAATAATTATCTCGGGTGATTTGGAGGGGTTATATGAGGCCCAAAATAGTCCATTCACCATATTTCATCATCGATATCATTTCCGCACAATTCGCTCTTGGATCCGTGGCATTATGACGATTTCCATTATTTTGGGTTATTATTGAGCATACTTTAATTAAATACACTAAAGGTATTATATGGATAATATTATCTGAGGGGATACCTTCGTGTAATAGCTCGTTGGGACCAAGATGAAAATATCTAGAGGTTGGGATGATAAAAAAAGGACTCTAGTGTCCGAGAATGTCTTAAAATCCAATTAATCACTTTTCGACATTAAAAGTGGGTTAATAAAAAGGGGTGTTTTAAGTAACTTTAAGTTTTTAAAGTCAATTTACTTTATTAAAAGGGTAAAAGGGTCCAAAAGGGTCAACGAAGAGTCAAAAGGAGAATGAGGGCGTCCTTTCTCTCATTATTCACTAGTAATTTTCTAAAATTGATTTGAGAAAGCTCTTTATGACTTTGGAACTCTTGGGACGAAAACCCTAAGGGAAATTTCTGAGAATGGTTTTGATAGTGAGACTATCCACCCTAGCTAGTCAGTGGGAATAGATCAATGAGATTTCTTCTTTGAGATTCAGTGAGACGAAGTATTTCTTCATCGTAGTTGGGTTTTCTTGTTGGCAGCGTAGATCGTTGGTGTGTGGGTCGAATCCCTCTTTGGGAAGGCTTAGTATTGGTGGAGGAAAGTCGAGCTATGTCCATGGGATACATTTCATGAGTTGTGGGGGTTATTTTCTACCGTTGGGAGAATTTCCTAAAGTAAGGAGACCGATCTTCGATCCTTATCTTTTTTGTGGGTTGAATCTCACTCTGCTGGGTCAATATCACATTGTTGGGGCTTAGTTTTGGAAGCTGGGCGAGTTTCCTTCATCCTGGGCACATTATCTTACAACTAGGCGCATATCTTGTGGGAGGAAACACTCTTTTTTCTTCGTGGGATAAGTTATCACACTAGAGGATTCGTGTGTTATTTGTTGGGAGAGTATTTGAGGCAGTGGGGACAATTTCCTTCATTTCCGTGACTAGATTTATTGTTGGGAGGATGTACCATCATTGTGGGTCAAGTTACCTTCAACCTGGGCTGAGTTACTCACTTCAGGAGGGTCAATATTGTTTTGGGGAGGACTGTTGTTCCATCAACTATCAACTAGAAACAAACAAATAAGTCCTACAGGCTTGTATCTATCTTGTAAGTTTATTGTATATTTTAGGTACTTACAGGAAACCATTTTTTTAATGAATATGCTAGAAACTGTCATGTTTTCTTGTTGTCATATTTTTTCTATTGGCGATAAATTACACCTATGTTGTAATACAATTTCAATGAAATACGTTTCTGGGTGCATATGTTGTGTTCTTTCGATATATCATTAATAAACAAACCAAAATTGACAAATTGTTAGTAAAGGCTGCTTGAACACAAATTGTTTGACAAATTGTCTATACTACAAAATAGAGAAAAAGATTAAAAAACAATTAGTGGGGATATTTCAATGGTATCAGAGCCTAAGATCCTTCCAACTTGTTGGGAAACTGATCCTTGTTTCTAGGTAATCAAATTCATATCATAATTTCAGTTGGGCATCATGGCTACTCTAAGAGATCAAATGCATTCTTTGCTTGAATCTATGAGGAAAACTGATGTTGATTTTGGAAAGAGATGGAATACAAGACAAAAAGGACAGGATGAAGAGTTTACAAATTGTTTGAGGGAATATAAGGTGCTTAGCAAGGCATTTCATGTAGCCATTTCATTCAAGGATTTTTTCACCATCAAACATCCTGAGTGGTATGAACCCCAAGTATTGGTGGACACGAAGGTGAAGGTGCCAAGGGAAAATATATTAGTTTCTGAATATTCTGATGCTTCTAAAAGTGAGGATGACGACACAATAACATCTAGTACACCTTTAGAGTTATCCTATGAGGCCCATAACACTAGTGCACATGATGGACATGTTGATGGCACATATGGTAAAGTGTCCCAATCAACTGATGTTGAGGATTCAACATCACACCTTAGTAGTGATGATCATGATAATGAGGGTGTGCTAGCACCTAAGTATGATGAGTATTCAACGCCTTATCATAGCTGTGATACTTATGATGATGCAAGCATGATGGTACCTAAATATGACAAATACTGGGTATTTGAAAAGTTGTCATGGGATATGGATCCATCTTCTTAGGAGCCATGCATGGAGGATGACTGTTGGCCCTTGACCAAGTTTTGAGGATCCCTGGTCATGTTTGACCTACTTTTGGGACTTCGACAGGATGTCAAATGTGGAGTGCAAGTTGAAGCGGAGATCGCAGTATCTTGGCCCCTTTTTTAGGGCTTTTTGGGTTTTGGGCTTGTGTAATGGGTATGGGGATGTTGGCCCATGGGTTTACCCATGCTTAGGCCTATTTTGTAATGTATAAATAAGTAGCTAGGTGATGTAAGAAGAGGCCAATGTGCTAAGTGCTAAGTGCTAAGCGTTAATTGCTAAGCGTAAAGGGTAACTGTAATTTCTCAGTGCATACTGTGTGAGGCTTGTAGAGATAAGTGCAAGTGATTGTAAGAGACCATGGAAGGATTTGTGTTGTAACTCAAGGAAGGAGGATTTAGAGAGGTGCGCAGATCTCCTGTCGTCTGTGGAGTAAGATATCAAGGCTCTGTGCATGTAGCTGATTGATCGAAGATAATAAACGAGAAGAAGATTTAGTGGACGTAGCCCCAGGGTGGGGGTGAACCACGTACATCCTGTGTTGTGAATGCTTTGTGCTTCTTGGTTTCTCTTTTTTTTATATGATTCAATGCTTAGTGTGATGTTATATGATATATGAATCTAATATGATATATTAGTACCGAATAATGTGAATGAATGCTAGATCTGATCTATGTTGGTATGCTTAGTGCTTGAGTCTGTTGAATCTAGGTGAATACTGCGCAGATCTTCTATTAGGGTTTAGTTGCACTGTAAACTAAGCCTGAATATTGATGAATCATAATTGCTAAGTTCTATGTTAAGGTGTTACAATCAAAGATCTGTGTCCCAGCTAAGGTTGCAGACACCCGAGTCTTGCAACCACCACTACCTCTACCTCAGGTGAGACTTCATCTTCTTCGCAGGTGTTTCTGAAAGGGCCAATAGCTAGGGTTTTGTTGGTGCACTATTGTAGCATTGAACCCCGGGTCTGCCCCTATGCCAACAAATGGTTCCGTTGCTGGGACCTGAAACTGTGATTGCTGGGAACTGAAGAAGAAAAAGATCTGTGTGAAGATCTGACTTGAAACTGTGAAAGATCCGTGCATAGATATTTTGCCTTAGTGCACATTATTATACTTGACCTATAAATATTTGTGCTAAAGAGAGAAGTTGGATCCGAAGAAAAGAGGTAAGATCTTGAAGCTTTGTGCTTTGGTAAAGGTAAGAATAGTGAAAAGTTTTAGATCCGAAAGCTTTGTGCTCTGCTGAAATTAAGATTAGTAGAAATTTTTGTTTCAAGAGTATGGATCCAGGTATGCTTGATAAATGTTATCCTAGTATGAAAAATAGGGCATAGATAGAAGAGAAAAGGTTTGATATGAGTAGATCTGATAGAAATAATGAAAGATATGTTATTCCTATGCATAGAAAGAATGTTTGGACTAACAAATGGATGTAGGATCCTAGAAATAATTTTTTGCAGGTTAGCTACCATGATCCTAGTGCGTAGTACAGAAAGAGCTGGGGATCATTTAAAAGAAAGAGAGGATTGACTCTTTGTTACAGTTGCACAAGACTGGGACATCTTGCTAAGGAATGCCCTAATATAAGACCCAGTTGTCTTTGTTGTAAAGCTGTGGATCATGAAGTTCTGGATTTCCCTAGAATGATTGCTAAGGTTGAAAGAATGAATATGAGACAAGAAAATCCCGGGGAAGGTCAAGAAACTAAGACCAGGGAAGAACCCCAGAAAGAATCATAAACTGTACTATTGCAAATGAAAGAAACCCTGAATGATTATAGAAACATCAACTTACCAGAAATCTTCAAAGAAAAAGAATGCATAGAAACAAGAATAGGAGACTTCGACATTGACTGTGTTCTAGATGAGGAAACACATGTGAATATTATGAAAGAAAGAACTTGGGAAATTTTAGGGAAGCCTACTATGATTCCTTCACTGGGATGAATATGATTGTTTAGAGGAAAGCTGATAGCCCTGTGTGGAAGAATTACCTAGATATCTATGAGTGCTCATGGAACTTCGACAAAGGAAGATTTTGAGGTTGTTAAATATATTGAGAACAACGCTCCATTTACTATGTTACTAAGAAAAACCTGAATTGAGAGAGATCAAACTAGAAGAAAAGAAGAGGAGGCCCGAGAACAACAAAAGCATGAATTAAAAGATTTCATGGCTAAGAGGATAACACACTTAATTGCAGAACAAGAGAACAGATTGAAGCTACTTAGAACCATAAAATTGGATCACTAAGTTGAAAGAACACAAGAAGAATAACAGATGAGTAGAGCGCCTGCCCCAGATAAAGACGCAATATTACTCTATAGTCTTATGAAATAATCTCAACGACACGAAGCTGCTATGCCAAAATAAGACACGAATCATAATGGAAAGAGGAATACCGAGATGAAGATCACTGGGAATAAGGCTAGAAAGCTTAGTAAGAAGAAAGCAAATATAGAAAAATTACAAACAACACCAGAAAGAACTACGCAGAAGGAAGGGTTCCAAAATTTGAACTTCGTCGGGATATCAATACAACACAGCATGGCACTTCGCCATGGAGAAGTAATATGACCATTGGAGGCATTATAATTGTTATCCCAAATGGTTAGAACAATATTTATGGACATAAAGCTCGCCATCAAACCATTGGGACTGCGTCGTAATGGACAAAACTACATTACTGAAGGTTTCTCACCCGTTGGAAAGATTCGTTACCTAGTTGTCTACTTATTTCGTCGAGCCTTGTACAAAGAACACTTTTTCCACCCGTGATTATCTGAGTTCACAGATTAGTTGATTTCACGCAGTGATCATTGAGCTATCGTCATCCGTCCTGTTGCATTGAGTAGTTTCTCTTCAACCCGAGATATTCAACCAAGAGCGTGTATGTTCGAAGAACTTAGTGTAGTCAAAGAATATGTGAAGGAGATATGCTTCGACCTTATGACTGAAAGAGTAATTACTGTGGGTGTCCAAGCTTCATCGACGAGAGGAGTGCAAGCCTCCCCGTCGACTGCTCGTGGATTCAGACCATCCCGAGATGCGACTGAGAAAAGAACCAAGCATAGAGATGACTTGGTGAATGAAAATTTATTTCCATCCATCCTACCCGATTACAACCCACCCCTGGCTGATGTAGTGAGTCACGACAGTGTCTCGAGGGACTTTGACTATACCGTCATCATTGTGTATCTCCCGAAAGGGATACGCGCAGTCAGACCACAGCTAGAGAGGATTCCAACATTGAAAATCAATGACTATAACCTGGGAGACCGTAAGAGCTATGGCATGCTCGCGCCTCAAAAATATCTGACCAAAACAAAGGGAAAGAAGATGAAAATCATCCCCCAACCATGGACGATGAACATCGCACAATCCACCCTTTTGAACATAATGAAGATTCCACATTTTGGAAGGCACTAGGAGGTTAATGCCTGCATTAATCTCCTGATGTCATGCTTCCATGGTGTCTATCTGTGGTTGTATAGATGAATCACTGTTGATCCAGTGCTGATCCATAGGATCAACAGACTAAGCATGCATGGACCAGACCCACAAGAATTCTACCAAGGAAAAGATGCACACCGTGCCTTGGCACAGATAATTAAAGAAGAATACGATGATGTTGAGAAGGGGATGCGAGGATACAAGGTAGCCTCCATCTAGAATGGCGCAATGCACCTAGCATGCCAATTAATTGCATGAAATCTAGAAAGAAAGAACAGACGCATGAAGGTCACATGATTTGTCGTTGACCTCGCTGGGAAATGCATATAAGGCATATAGATGAACTGGGAGAAGTACCTAGTTAACCAACTCGAACTAGATTGCCACGAAGCTCAGGATCAGGGCTATGAGTTTCATTTCAGCTGGCTCCTGGTCCTCATCGCATCTACTTCTTGGGAGATGCCGGAAGGTGTGACCTTCCCTGACATCAATCCATTCGAGTCTCTCTCTGCAAAGTTCACCACACTCTAGTATTCGAGTGATATGGGAAAGAAATGACAGTCAAATGTAGTATTTCATACCTATTACCTGCATCTTAGGAGGGCTATTGAGACCTTCCCTCGTATGACGCCGAACACCCTGGAAAAGTTCAGGCCTCTTATGAAGTTCCGTGCAGATAGGCATTTTATTTATATCACTGTGCGTGTCAATGAAAGAAAATAAGAACTTCACTAGTACTACAAGCTCACTACAGAGGACTTGGAATAAATCATTAAAGACTGGCCTGCATAACTCCTTATCCCTGACGGCCCCATAGAGTTGTCTGATCCAAACTTCATTGGAAATCCAGTGGTTACTCGCAAAGAGTATGATGCCCCAAGCAATAGCAGGAAGAAAAAGAAGCAAGATGTACAGGAAGTACACAACACATTAGAAGAGACTACATCTGAGTCACCTAGCAGAGGAGTTGATGACAAAGTGAACAAAGAGGAAAAATAACAAGAAGAAGATAATCAAGGCAAAGTAACACTGCCACAAAACCTCCCCAATGACACTGATCCATCTAAGAAAAGGAAGGTTTCCCCCACAAAACCTTCATCGTGGAAGAAGTCCAAATCCAATAAGCCTAAAATGTAGAATGTACTCACGGTCGATGACTTCAACTTCATTATTTCAGTTGTAGGAGATGCTTTAGAAGAGATTTTTCAAAGAAACGAAGAAAAACAAGAATCCATGTACGACAAAATTGAAGCAGAACTAAGAGGTGTACAAAAATCCCTTTATTCGATCCGCACAGTGTCCACTATACCCCCACCCTCAGAAGAACCAGAGTTGGGAGATGAGCCTTCCCAACTCTGCAGACTAGTTGATGTAACCGAAGCCCACTTTCATCGAGCATAAGATGAGAAAGAAAAGGTCACAACGGACTTGCTTCAAGCACAGGAGGAAGTTATAGAGAAATGCAGGATCGCGCAACAGGAGCGAGACACCCTTCAAGTGAAGTTCGACGAAGAGAGAGCGCAGATCCAACAAGAGAAAGAAAAGCTGCTCGCGGAGTAGGTCAAAGTAAAATAAGAAGTCAACATAGCACTTCGCTCTGTGATAGGCTTGGAGCAGAAGGAGGAAGAACCAATAGAACACCAAGTAGTGCAGCTCGTGGAAGCCATCTAGCAACTTCAACAAAGAATTGTAGATCCAAAGCTACGAACAATGCCCAATACTCTGCAGGATGTGTGGGATCAACGAGAATAAACTACTCAAAGCACAGTTGAAAGAATCAAGACCCTCTCCATATAATGTAAACAACTAAGTGATCACAGTGCCCAAAATTATGAGCGGCTCACTTAGGATCCTGAATTGAAGGCACTAGAGTCACAGCTCCAGGAGGCGAAGCAACAAGTAGAAACAATATAGACGTAGTTGAAGCCCCTTTCAACCATTGAGAGGATGAAGCGATCCCAATAACAATGCACTGCTCAACAATAGGTCCACAACATTCAGAGCTGAGTCATGAAAGTGACGCAGAGGCTTCAACCAATACAGGACGAGGCGTGCCAACTGTTCACAGAGATCGAAGGCCGAGGAGAAAAACTGGAGCAAGTCATCACTGTAGCTGAACAACGCTTAGAGGGACCTGTCAATGAAGCAGTGCTCCAAGAGTTCACTGAGCAGGAGGTTGTGGCACAACAATAGGTCGAAGTAGCTCGATTTAAGCTCGATGCTTTTGAGGCAGAATTACCTAGAGCAGAGTGACTCGGGATGAGTAACAGGTGAATGTTGGGGGCCTGTTGGCCCTTGACCAAGTTTTGAGGATCCTTGGTCACACTTGACCTACTTTTGGGACTTTGATAGGCTGTCGAAGGCAGAGCGCAAGTTGAAGTAGAGATCGAGGGATATCAACCCCTTTTTTAGGGCTTTTTGGGTTTTGGGCTTATGTAATGGGAATGGGGATGTCAGCCCATGGGTTTACCCATGCTTAGACCTATTTTGTAATGTATAAATAAGTATCTAGGTGATGTAATAAGAGGCCAGTGTGCTAAGTGTTAATTTCTAAGTGCAAAGGGTAACTGCAATTGCTTAGTGCATACTGTGTGAGGCTTGCAAATCTAAGTGCAAGTGATTGTAAGAGACCGTGGAAGGCTTTGTGTTGTAACTCAAGGAAGAAGGATTTAGCGAGGTGTGCATATCTCATGTCCTATGTGGAGTAAGATATCAAGGCTATGTGCATGTAGTTGATTGGCCAAAGATAATAAAAGAGAAGAAGAGTTGGTGGACGTAGCCCCAGGGTGGGGGTGAACCACGTACATCCTGTGTTGTGAATGCTTTGTGCTTCTTGGTTGCTCTTTTGTTTATGTGATTCAATGCTTAGTGCGATGTTAGATGATATATGAATCTAATATGATAGCTTAGTACTGAATAATGTGAATGAATGCTAGATCTGATCTATGTTGGTATGCTTAGTGCTCAAGTTTGTTGAATCTAGGTGAATACTGTGTAGATTTTCTATTAGGGTTTAGTTGCACTGTAAACTAAGCCTGAATATTGATGAATCATAATTGTTATGTGTTATGTTAAGGTGTTACAATCACAGATCTATGTCCCAGGTAAGGTTGCAGACACCCGAGTCTTGCAACCACCCCTGCCTCTACCTCGGGTGAGACTTCATCTTCTTCGCAGGTGTTGCCAAAAGGGCCAGTAGCTAGGGTTTTGTTGGTGTGCTATTGTAGCGTTCAACCCTAGGTCTTCCCCCATGCCAACAATGACAAAGGAGAGGTTGATTTTGGCAGTGATGGTGCACATGAGTCCCATCATTTGACATGTCAACTTACAATAAGTAAATATTGCATGGTATTGAATCTAGTGAACCAATTGGTTTTGATAAGGGTAGTGTTCTTATAATGGACAACAAAACAAAAAATCAATAGTGGATGACCCATGCCACTATGATGAATATGAGGAAAGGCCTTCAACAGTGCAGGACTTGAAGGATCAGTTATTGGTCTCATAGGAGGAGATTGTGTGGGTATTAACAAGGGTTGCTGATACTCATAGATGCATATAATATTTTATTTGGTAGGCTTAGATTGAGGCAAGGAAATGGGGAGTTACAAATGGGATCACTAGTACTCAATTGCATCCAATCAAAAAATCCTAAGAAATTATTAAATAAGATTACTTGCAGTTGTTCATGGATATGGACCTTTCTCTCAAGCTCGCTGAAGATAAGGAAAGAGAGGTTGAGGATATTTGTTACCAGTTGAGTTGGGAAATATATTCATCACTTACAATGGAGAATCCATCATCTTTGGCAGTCGTGACACATGAGGGCATGAGTGAAACTCATGATTTGAGGGAGGAGCCTCTTGTGACGATCTTGCACGAGGAGCATTCACAATTGCAGGTGCTAGAGAGGTATGACGCAGAGGGTTTTGATTATGCTCATGTTTTTCATTGTGGGGATCATGAGCCATTTCTTTTGGAGAACCCACTAAAGGCTCAAGGATTAGCTATGAAGGATTTAGTTGAGCACATTCCTTATGGACCAACTTACAAGGAAGTATATACATCCATGTAGTGGGTGGACATATATATGATAGACATGAGCATGCTTTGGGATCACTGTAAAGGAACAAGAAATTAATGCCTGAAATAGCATAAGAATTTAGTGTATTTCAGTTCATGAATATACACCTTTTCCAGCGCAAAATGGGGTGCAATCATGAATGCTTATAATTGCACCAGATTTAGCACCGAAATTAGCACCAGGATATGTTGCTTCTAGTTTTGCTTCTGATATGCCTTCCAATTTGGATTCTGGTTTGGCTTCTAGTTTTACGTCCATTTTTTTTCTGATATGGCTTCCAATTTTTCTTCCAGTTTGGCTTCTGGTTTGGCTTCTAGTTTTACGTCTAGTTTTTCTTCCCGTTTGGATTCCAATTTCGCTTCCAGTTTTTATTTTGGTGTGGCTTCCAATTTTGCTTCTGATATTCCTTCCAGTTTGGCTTCTGGTTTGGCTTTCAGTTTTACGTCCAGTTTTTCTTTTGATATGGCTTCCAATTTTGCTTCCAGTTTGGCTTCTTGTTTGGATTCCAGTTTTATGTCTAGTTTTTCTTCTAGTTTTGCTTCTCGTTTGGCTTCCAATTTTTCTTCTCATTTGGATTCCAATTTTGCTTATGGTTTGGCTTCCAATTTTGCTTCTGGTGTGGCTTCCAATTTTGCTTCCATTGTTGCTTCCTTTTTTGCTTCAAAAAATGCTTCTTGTTTTGCTTACAATTATTAATTTAATTTGTTTTATTTCAATTTAATTAGTTAAATATATCATGTATCTTAAATAATTTATATGATTAAACATTAAGTCATATAAATGCATTTGAAATATTTTATAGGACAACATTTATAAAGAATTTTTAGGGAAACATACATCCATACAAATTAACAACATCATTAAACTTATTAAATCTCCATAAAAATAGAATCTACAACATCCAATATATATAAAATAACAAGATAATTATTATAACATGATCATCATCTATAATTAAAAAAAGTGAGTCAAATATCTATAATTTAAGTGAATTTGACAACATCCATCATGAGTAGTAAATCAAAACCATCATACGTAATAAATATGCATCCAAAAATCATCAACCACCTTCAATATATAAAAAATGACGAGTCAATACTGATAACATCATCATCATATATAACTAAAACAAGTGAAAGTCAAATATTCCAGTAGATTAATAACATGTGAAAATGATAGATGTCCAACAATCGACATAAGTCAAAATGATGCATCATATACAAATGATATAAATAAAAATGATAAATTATGTAAGACAAAATGGTGCATCATATACACATGATATAAATAAAAATGATAAATTATGTAAGACAAAATGATACAAGTCAATATGATACGTCATGTCCAATTGATATAATTCAAAATGATACATGTCAAATTGATACAACTCAATAATATGGTACTGGAGGCTGTGAAAATGATACATTTGATAGTAACCATGAAAACATGAATTATAACAATATATAAAAAATGATCCATGATGCAGTCTATATGATCATGAATGTCACTGGCTGTTACCAGCAACTGCCTCATCATCATCATCACCATCATGATCATCATCATCGTCATCGGCATTGACATCGACCTCACTGTCATCTGTATCTATGTCATCATGAGCATCATCTTCCATCTCAACATCAAACCCAACATGATCTGGATCTATTTTATGAGGATCATCCAGATCTTCTGGAAGATCCTTGTTCTACAAAAAAAAACATTTAGAATGAAAAGTTATTATTTATTTCATGCAATAATTAATTTCTCTATTATATATCTAATATTACAACATATGAAATGAAATCATAATCATATTAAATCATATCAAAGTGCACATACGATAACAAAATTTCAAATAAGTTACAACTAAGATGTCATTCCAATGATGTAAAACATTCAACAATTCTAATACATGTTAGTAAAGATCATAAAAAAAATGGTTATACAATTTAACTATCAATTGTGATTTCTATTACATAAGATTAAGTACAAACCCTCTCCATTTTTTGATATATATGATTATGTTTTCCTTAAAGATATTTTGATATTTAACTAGTCTATATGTCTTCTTCTCTTATATTTCAGAAACAAATATTTTTCTAGGACATTTTGGCACTCCCTAATAAAGCCCTCCCTTACAATGTTACTCCCGAAACCTGCATCTCCTGCCACCTCCCTTTACAATATTTTAGGCCAGTTCCCAATACATGTATTCTCCCCTACCACTCGCCACCTCCTTTTTCCCATGGACATTAGGAGAGATATCTAGAAATTGAGCTCTAGAAAATCTGTTGATTTTGAGGGAGATGCACCAAGATGAATTTCTTGAGCATGGTTTAGATTGGATTGCTATTCCTATTGAAGATATTTTCAATGAGGTTGTTTTCTTGGGTTTGTTGTTGTCTTGAAATCAACCTATCATGCATCCTAATTATAAATCAATAAATAGTTTTGAACCCAATTGGAAATAACTATAGGACTATTTTTATTAGACACATCTTGACCAAGTTTTATTCCACTATACTTGATACATTTCTTTTTAAAAAATTGGAGAGAGGGAAGTTTAGAGCTAGAGGTCAAGCATGATATTGTAGGGACTACCATACCATTGACGACATCCTCACTCTTAGAGTTATTATCAAAGAAACCAACAAATAGACCTCAAGGTTTATTGTTCCCTTGTAGACTTTATATAGGCCTTTGACTTCCTACCCAACCAATGCTTGTTTGAAGGGCTTTGGGACCTTGGCATCTTTGTGTTTCTCATCATCGTCAGCATGATAATTATTAAGATATGAATGAAGAATAAGAATTCAAGAATCTAAAATGAAAAGCTGTGGGAGGGAAATCTAATAATTATTCCTCCTCTTGTCATTTCTATGGTTTATGATAACAATTTTCCTGCCTTACATTTTATTTTTTTCACTCACCTTTGCGGTGTTTTTAAATTTTGTACTATTGGACTAATATTTAGGTGCTATAATAAAATTCTGATAGATTTTATAGTTAAAGTTGATATGGCATAGATAAGGGGCAACTGTAACCCACATTTCTAGTGATCACTGACCTAACAACCTTTCTAGTGATCATTGACTAACCATGAGTGATAGTGAGGAAGGGAAACTCTTTATATAGAGTGTTGATAAACTTCCTTTACAATAAAATAACAATATATTATGTGATATCCTTATATCTATCCTAGGGAGGGATAAAATATTACTTCCTCCAACTACCTAGTAAAAAAATAGAATAAAAATGAGGTGGTCAAGCCACATGTACAAAGATCCAAGTGAAAAGGCCCCAAGAGACAGGGACATCTCCATCAATGAGGGAATAGGTTGAGTCAAATGCGAAATGTATAGCCTCTAAAGGCCTCAAAGTAGGTGGAACCCCAACCAATCTCCATAAACCGTGCAATGAAATGGACACATGGGTCTCCAAGGTGAAAGTCCATATAAACCATGACTGAAAATTCCTTAAGAGTGGATGGCTCTTCAAAAAAATCTCCAAGAAGCCATGTGTGAGCTATTCAAGGTAATCATGAGAAATCATTCCAACCTCCTCCTTAATTCAAGTGAGACCCAAATAGGTACACACATGATAAATAGAGTACCTAATGCAACCTCCAAGGTGGATGTCTCATCAATTTTTGTGACACATGCCTCCAAATGAATGAATAAGGTGAGAACTCAAGAATTTGGGACATAGCATGGAATGAGCAGTACAATGCATGAATAAATAACACCAAATTGTTTTGAACAGTTCCTTGGGAATCATGAATTGCCTCAAGATACGTGAAAATTCCTTGGGAATTGTGAAGATGCCAAAAAATAAGGATGAATTCAATGTCCAAAGATAACTACACATCATCATGTGATCAATCAAAATGTAATCAAAACCTCTATCTAGTCATATTCCATGGAACCAAGTAGGTTCCCCAATTGTCCAAGTCTCATAAAAATCACAAGTAGTAGGGAAGAAATTCACTAGTAGTACCCCTATGTGAAATAAGGGGTAACGACTGGCTCCAACTCGAGGACATGTGCTCTTATTAGGAATGCACGAGAATATCATAATATCATCATGTACATGTTATAAATAACCTCCTTATATTTCAAAAACATCACACTTACATCAAAATTTGTATTTTACAAAGAAAAGGACAAATCATAAGTTCCTGTGACAATATGAAATCAAATCTAGGGCTCAAGGGAGCTTATTCATGCTACTCTAATTCTAAAAGGAGATTATTACTTTCCTACCCTACTATAGCATGTGTAGGATGAGGGTGCTACGTGAAATTAGAGAGCCAATGTAGCCATATTAGCACCTCATCAATACAATGGTCCTTTCCTATGTGTTCAATCAACATAAAAAACAAAGAAACATTAAAATACAGATGCTTGTAAGATGGCATATCTATTAACATTATTCTAAAAATGAACCTAGGTACCTACAAATCAAGGATATCATTTAGCATATACAAAGGAGGACATGGAATACTACATGATTTCTTTATCCACCATTGGAGAGGGATACTACAACCACTGCCAAACCACAATTGACTTACTGGCTTGCTACTAGTCCTAAAACATTTCCTTTGTTGCCACCTAAGAGTACATATTATTGTTTAAATCCCTACTTCTATAAATTTGGTTCGAGAGCTGAAGTAGAGGTCTGAATGTTTGGCATGGGAAATGCATACTTTACAATTATCTCTTTTCCCTTCGAAAACACAACATTGTCTTCACCAATCCAATTTAGTATCCTTCCAATAACATTCAAGCCACAATCAACAAGAATTTTAGAGATATTAAACTTACTGTTTCCAATTATAGTGGAATTGATCTAATCTTCTAAAACATGTAAATGAGTGGAATCCATTTCATTTTCTACATATCTTCCAACATTCTTGTCCATTACAACTTCACACACTTTTGAAACAATGTCACAAACACTTGTTTGAAAAGAAGGCAATAAATCATCCATAAATGTAACATGAAAGACATGATATGTAGCTTCATATTTGATGAAATATTTATCCCATAGGCTCCCAATAGACATCAAGTATTTAAATTTCTATGTTATGTTTGGAAACAAAGTGTTATCCTTTTCAACCTATCTAGTCCTCCAAGATTCATTCTCTAAAGCTTGAAACAAAGATGGGAGCACATGACCTACTTGTTATCCATCCAAAATCACAACATAGGAAAAATACTTAGGGATTTCTTGAATTGCAGCCAAGAAGGAGAGCATTTGTATTGGGTAAAATCATGAAGGTGGGTTAAACTTTTGTGAGAATCGAGTCTCCAAAATTCCTAGTGGCTTTCTTTTCAGCCGAACTCTTGATTCTTTCGATCAAACCATTTTTCGACCGAACGATTACACATCAAATCGAATGACACCCTGATGGCGCCCTCGACAGTCTTGTAGAAGATTTTTCGGACGTATTTTTTTTTTGTCCGGTGTACACTTTTTGGCCGAAAACTTTGTTCAGACAAAATATTATTTTGGCTGAACAATTTTTTATATATCCCCTGCCTCCTGACCATTTGACCATTTTCCAAATTGTCGAGTCCTCAATTTGTTGCTATTGTTGGTGTTGGTGGCGCCTGTTGTTGTTGCTGGTGGCAGATGTTGAGTCTACAATTTGTTGGTGATTTTGGTTGGCGACGACTCCAACTATAGGTAATACTAAGATTTTCTTTGTTATTTTATGTAAATGTTTTTTGTTTAAATTATTTTTTTTAACATGGTCGGTCGACCAAATTCGACATGTACCCATGTACATGGAAAAACATGCTTAAAATGAAGTTCCACTCAATCCTGTCATAAACTTTGTCAAAATTAATCTTGAGGAAGATAAATGCCATTTAGTAATGAGATTGTCCAAGATGAATTGACCCTAAATAAAACCTGTTTGTTTATATCTTACAATTCTTTTAGGAAATAACTTTGATTCTATTGGTTAGAGCATTAGCTTGAAAAATATTTTCTATATTGACAACGTGATTGGTCTCCATCCACCGCCTATCATGGCCTACTCCCCCCCCTCTCAAAATAGCTTGTTTAAACTTACATCACCTACGCACCCACATTGTTCACACTTACAAATTATTTGCACATTTTAGCAATTTGGCTCCAATATTAGGACATATTTTTATAAAAATAACAATGAATGTTAAAATTTCAATTCATGAAAAGAAGATCTGAACTCAATGATTTAACCTACAACTGAAACTTACTGTCCATGTAAATGGACATGGTCGAATTCTGCCATGTCCATGTACATGGACATGCCCGAATTCGGGCCTGTCCATCTTCATGGAAAGGCCATGCTTAAAATGAAGTTCCACTCAATCCTGTCATAAAATTTGTCAAAATTAATCTTGAGGAAGAGAACTGTCATTTAGTAATGATATTGTCCAAGATGAATTGACCCTAAATAAAACCTATTTTTTTATATCTTACAATTCTTTTAGGAAATAAATTTGATTCTATTGGTTAGAGAATTAGCTTGAACCTTATTTGATATATTGATAGCATGATTGGTCTCCATCCACCATCTATCGTGGCCTACTTTTCCCCCTTTCAAAATAGATTGTTTAAACTTACATCACCTACTCACCCACACTATTCACACTTACACATTATTTGCACATTTTCGCAATTTGGCTCCAATCTTAGGACACATTTTTATAAAATTAACAATGAATGTTAAAATTTCAATTCATGAAAAGAAGATCTGAACTCAATTATTTAACCTACAACTGAAACTTAAAATATTATTAAATACCAATAAGACCTTCATATGTTCTAAAAATAAAACCATAGAAGTATAAATCAGGATTAGAGACACATTATATCTAGATTTAATATCAATCCAAGTCACACACTGTAGAACTAAAAAATACTAATTCTAAAAATAAAAACCAGCTAACTTGAAATCAGTAACAATGATCACATAACTTCTCATTAACCTTAAAAGAATGATTACAATAATACAAAACACAAGAGAAACAATCTTAGAAGGTAGGTTTTCTAAATGGGTGCATTTTCTCAAGTCAACTTGACTGATAACTAGCCACATGCTCATCTCAAGAAACCAAGTGGTAGAAGAAGAAAAGTAGTAGATAAAGAAGATAACAAAATACACTCTTAGCTCTCCTAAACTAACACACTAGATCTATTAGGAAGGTTTCCCCACATGAGTGTCTCACTGAAGTTTCATTGACACACATCAAGTGAATGGGGGTAAATTTGACTTTTCCTCTTTATATAAGGCACACTTGTGCAAGAGTGAGGCGCACTAGTGGAGTGGATTCCCCCCCTAATTAATGCCCCAAATTCATTATTAAATGCCATTAAATCACTAATGACTAATTACTAGTCAAACTGTGAACTGCATTCTAAAAATAGATCTACTAAACATAAATAGTCTAAAAATAGATAGTCCCAATGTAACACCCCGGGTTTTAAGCCCCGTATTAAATAACGTATTTTGTTAAGTTATGAAAGGCCAGAGTGCCTAAACAATTGAAATAGGCCAGTGTGCCTAGGAAATGTAATGTTTTGATCATTGTTAACAATAAATACATTGTTGGTTGCAAGACAAACACGAACAAAAGAGATAGGGGGCTATGATTCCACAAGAGAGGGGGATTAAGTGGCTAAGTAATTATTTTATATTTTATTTACCCATTTTGGTTAATGGAGAATAACATTTACGTGAGAATCTTGGGAGGAAGGCCAAGTGGTTCCTTGATTCCAAGAATTACATAAACCCATCTTTGTTCTGGGGTGGGGTTTCTCACTCCCGTTCTCGTTCTTGTTCTTCTGCTAGTTGCTTCATTCATTAACACAATTTTTCTCATGCACTCATTCACCCAATTGATCCTTGTTCACACCTTTTGTTGGGATTTCACTCCATTCATTATTTCACCCGCTTGTCTTTCCTCATTCGTGTCTTGGCTTGGGAAATGAAAATGAACTGTTGAAGAATAACCATGGTATGGTTGGATGTAGAGACTGCTGGTGTAATCCAACCATGAATCAAGACCTACATGTGTGAGATGCTTTGGTCTATGCCCAGTCTTGGTCACAGTTGTGAGTCCTGAGAGTCTCAACATGGAGATTCTGGACCGACTGCATTGGAGCCCTGGAAGGAGATGGACAACCTGAGGGACTGTGTGGCAAAGAAGGGGGGTCCATTCTCTTGGGTTGTGCAGGTCAGGTAGAAGAGATTTGGGTACTTGGATTGATGTGGGTGCTGGGAAGCCTGTGAGAGATTGAGTGCCAACTAGTTTGGGAAGCCAAGTGACACTCTAGAACCATCCTTGTGGATTCATAGCCCTGGCTTGGGGGTGACATTGTTGTTGAGATTTGGAAAAACGATGTCTATGGTTGGGTGGAACATCCTTGGTCTGCATCCATTTAGTGTCTTGTTTTAGAAAATATAAGTGCTCTCTGTTATGCTTATTTACCTGTGTATCTTTATTTCTATTGTGTATTTAATTATCTATGAATTCCACATCTATAATATGCATGCTTGTTGTTTATTGTTGTGCATGTCGTATGGTTCATTTCTTTTATGTTTAACATGAATCTTGATCAATGCATTTGAATATTTCATGCATCTTTGTTATTTAAATTTAGATTAGAGGTTGAACTAGTCCAGAAGGGGATTGAAGTTAGCGTGCCTGGCGTGTGGGTTACTGGGTACGTTACATATTGGTATCAGAGCTCCTGTTTTCAACACTGAGCCCAGATGGGCTGTGTAAGTGGAAATTGAAGCAAAATATTCACAGAGAATCGTTGCTAAAATGACCAAATTTCGAGTTATGGAGAATCCATGAGTGTCAAGAATGCGCTGAGAGCACACCTTAACTGTGTTTGAAAGATCAAGAGGTGTAGCGGTTCGAGAAACCACATTGGCCATTGATTTGGGGCCAAAAAATATTTTACTTGGGCTGTTAGATCTATTTGAAAAGGTTCGAATCCTTCATAGCCGTTAGATTTGGAAAAGGAGCATGACGATTAAGCACCGAAGTCCTTCAGACCTCGTTGCTCTGGTTGTTTTAAGTTATTTGTCATAAAAGAGGCAAAATCCCTGAAACCTCGGAGTTCCAGAGTGAATCTATGCCATAGATCACTGGAAGGAGTACCTGATCATTGGATTTGGCCAAGGACAAATTTGGGTCGTTCGATCAAGCACTGATCAAGAGGTGAAGCACAATGGAGAAGATCAGATCCCAGTTGTCAGATTTGCGTGCGAACGAGTGTGAGTCATAGATATCATGGTAGTTCGGAGGTTCAACACTTCGAGAGAAGTGATTCCTTAAGATGTGAGGAAGAAAATCTCTCGAAGTCCCTAACTCCAGAGTTAATATGGACCGTTCGTGTTTGGGGACACGTGTCCTCATATTAGCGATTATTCTCTAATTCAAGGTTCGGGAAATTTGTAGTGTTGTGTTGAGAGTTCCCCAAAGCCTCGAAGCTCCAAGTTATCAGAGTAAATCAGGACTGTCTGTTGATGGGGAAGCGTGTCTACATATTATCAAGTAGTCAACCTTCAAGAGGATTGTGGGTGAAGAGTGTTTTTGTGCGGAAAGTTACGAAGTCCTGAAGCATCGAGGAGCGCTTGTTCGGGAGTCTGAAAACTCGACGTTCAGATATTTTGAAATTTTCTAGTGTGAAATATTCTGAAGTCCCGGAGTGCTAGAGTCCTAAAGCTCCAGGGGGGTACCTATTCGAGAATTCATAAGTTCAACGTTCGAGAGTTTTGAAGTGTTTTGGTGAGAGATCCTTCGAAGTTAGGAGTCCAAAAGTCTCGAGGCGCCATAATGACATGGCATGCTGATGTCACTTAGGGTGACTTGGACCCACTTTATATGTACCAGGTGTCATGTTGTTTCATTCTTTTCACATATCTTTTGTGCTAGTTATAACTTGACATGTGTCACCCATAGAATGGGTCACGTGTCATCTCTGTATTTTTTCCACGTATCACCCCTTGATGCATAACTGCTAATGAGACTCCGAAAGTTTGGAGATTCGACATTTGGGGATATGGGAGTATGTTGTTGCAAGAACCTTCGAAGAAATTTTCTAGTTCGGTGTTCAGGAATTCAAGGTGTGATGTTGTAAGAACCTCTGAAGTCCAAAGCTCCAAAGCACCAGAGTAATGATACTCCGAAGAGCCTCTCTTAGAGTTCGCCAGTTCGATGTTTGAAGGGAATGGTGTCTAGTATGGGTGGAACCTCTGAAGCCTGAAGTTACGAAGTTTCGGAGCCCCGAAGCTCTGAAGAAGGATCTGTTCAAAATTTCGCCAGTTCGATATTCAGGGAAAATGAAGTGTGATGAAGGTGAAACCCCCAAAGCCCAAAGTTTTGGAGCCTCTAAGTCCTAAAGCTCTAGATAATTACTTTTCAGCTACGCATAGGGTCATAAACATGGTCACATGTGATTGAGAGTTGAAGGAAAAAGGGTTAGTGCCCAAAAATTGTTTTAAAGACAAAAAGGG
The DNA here is from genome assembly GCA_009831015.1 of Picea engelmannii. Taxonomy (NCBI): domain Eukaryota; kingdom Viridiplantae; phylum Streptophyta; class Pinopsida; order Pinales; family Pinaceae; genus Picea; species Picea engelmannii. The sequence goes on along the minus strand of ML791502.1, from coordinate 70,767 downwards.
GGCTAGTGGCTGAATTTTTTTATTTTGAAGAAAGAAAAGCGCTAAGGAAGGATTAAGCCTGAGGTTTCAATCCGTGGTCACCTGGGGAAGTGGTTTGAAGGAAGCGCCTATGCAGAATTGAATTATGTATCGATTAAGGGATAACAAGGAAGTGTTATATGATGAAGATTGATATATATATTCTTCATGAATTGAAAGGACCTGTAGCATTGTTTGGCAAATTTTGTTTATTATATGTTGAATTCTAACAAAATGATCACTTTAAAATTTTGTAGAATTAAGGGGTTTAAAAATATAAGTTCATAATGCATATTCAAGAAATGGAATAAGGAGAGGGATCTTCTAGCCATGATAAAGAGGCCAAAGGTTAAAATGCCAGAGTTGGTAATGCAGAGACATAATCCAATGGACACAAGGGAAGAGGGGAGTAAGAAACATTGATAGAAACTATAAGAATCCCGAAAATAGAAGTGCAGAGCTACAAAGAAGACAATGAGATACTGATGAGAGAACAAAGTTAGATAAATTCGTGAGTGATGTAGAGCTTAAATCAATTGCAAAGGCAAACAAAGAATGGCTCAAAATAAGAGGAAGAAGGCAGGTATCATGAAAGAAGAGATGATCGTGGAAGAGCCAGTTATTCAAGAAGTGATAGAATAACTCATAGACATCACTCACCTCCGTACTGAGCAAGAAGGGTTTATGTATCTGAAGACTCCATGAGTAGTCCAGAGATGTCTCCTGTTAGGCACCAAAGAAGAAGACATGAATTGGACAATTTGCAAGGATAATTGAGGAAGCTTAAGCCACCATACTTTGATGGTGAAAAGGAAAGGGAATATGATGCTGAGGCATGGTTGCTTGGACTCAGTAGATATTTTCAATTGCATAAATACTCATCAAAACTAGAATCTAGGATTTCCACATACCATTTACATGGTAAAGATGCAATGTGGTGGGACCAGCCGAAGCAAGTTGAGAATATTAATGAGAATATGATCACTTGGAAGAAATTCAAGAAGTATTTTCAGAAGGAGTACCTCTCATATCACTTCTATGACAAGAAAATGCAGGAGTTCTTTGAACTTGGGATGGAAATCACAACCATGTTAGAGTATGAAAAAAAGTTATTTGGGTTGTTAAATTATGTAGGGTTCATAAATGATGAGAAGGTGAAAATATAGAGGTTTTTTAGTGGACTTCCATCCTTTTATAAAGAAAAGATTCGGTATGATGAGCCCAATACCTTGACTGAGACCATTAGGAAGGCTAAGTACCTGTATGATCAAGGTCAGTGCAGAGAATCCATGCTGAAATATTGGAAGGATAAGAGGAAGGAGAAGTCTGATCAGAGGAAGAAGGGATTCAAACCTCCTTTCAACAGAAGTGAACCTAATAAGAATCATTAAGACCAATATTCTAAGGATGAATCCAAGAAAGAAGACTCCTTGGGGAAAATGGGAATAATACCAATCCAATGTTGGGGATGCAAAGAAGATCACCTGTACAAGGATTGCCCACACAAAAAGGACATAGTGAAGACCGTGCATAACATCCAAGAGGCTACAATAGTAGAAGACATGGGAAGGATTTATGAAGCCTTAGATGATCGACAATCATAGTACCAATCCAATATGATTGATGTGGGAGGTAAGATCATAAATTATCCTGTTGCTATTTTAATTGATTCAAGAGAAAGTCATTGTTACGTTGATCCTAAAATAGTGGATAGTTTACGTTTGGAGAAAATTAAGCTTGGAAAATCAAGTTTGGTTCAGCTAGCCACTAGAACTAAAAGGAGAATCCATGATATGGTCAGAGGTTGTTCTATAAGTCTTAATGGTGTGAATACTAGTGCTTATCTAAATATCATACCATTGGGGTCTTATGATATTCTATTTGGAATGGATTGGTTGGACAAGCATCATGTTGTCCTAGATTGTCATAACAAGACATTTACATGTCTTGATGAAGAAGGAAAACATAGCACGGTGAAAGGTGTTCCAAGACCCATCTCTATAAGAGATATTTCAGCCTTACAACTGAAGAGGTATTTCAGAAAAGGATGTCAATTGTATGTAACGCATGTGGAGGAGACAAAAAAGACAAAAAGGCCAAGACTTGAATATTTCTCGGTAGTAAAAGAGTTTGAAGATGCACTCCAAGAAATACCAGGGTTTCCACCAAAAAGGGAAATAGATTTCTCTATTGATTTAGTGCCAGGAGCTACCCCAGTGTCAAAAAAATCTTATAGAATGAGTACACCAGAGTTAAAAGAATTACAAATGCAGTTGGAACAATTGTTGAAGAAAGGATACATATGTCCAAGTGTTTCACCTTGGGGAGCACCAATACTCTTTGTGCAAAAGAAGGATGTAACTTTGAGGTTGTGTATTTACTTTCGACAGATGAATAAGTCCACTATAAAGAACAAGTATCCTCTACCCATAATTGATGACCTCTTTGATTAGCTAAGAGGAGCAAAGATATTTTCAAATATATACTTGGGGTCAGGGTACCAACAGGTAAGAATAAAAGAAGAAGACATCCATAAGACAACCTTTAGAACCATGTATGGGCATTATGAATTTGTACTGGTGCCATTTGGATTGTCTAATGCACCAACTATCTTTATGTGCTTAATGAATGGCATATTCAGAAATTACTTGGATAAGTTTGTCATAGTATTCCTGGATGACATACTTGTCAATTCTAAGTTAGAGGAAGAGCATGAACATCACCTAAGATTGGTATTGCAAGTGCTGAGGGAACATCAATTGTACGCCAAATTGAGTAAGTGTTCTTTTTACCAAGAACATATCCATTACTTGGGGAACATTATTTTAGAACAAGGTATAGCAGTAGACCCAAATAATATTGAAGCCATTAAAGGATGGCCAATGCCCAAGAATGTTTCATAAGTCATATCTTTTATGGGGTTAGATGGATACTACAAAATATTTATAACATGGTTCTCTAAGATTTCTCATCCCATCACTTCTTTGCAAAAGAATAGAATTAAATTTGAATGTACATCTAAGTGTGAAGAGAAATTTAATCTGTTGAAGGAATTATTTACTAGTGCGCCTATTTTAAATACTGTTGACCCAAATGAGAGTTTTGGGGTATGTACATATGCATGCAAGGAAGGACTCGGTGTAGTCCTCACTCAAAATGGACATGTCATTGGTTATGAGTCATGAAAGCTTAAAGAACATGAGAGGAACTATGCCACACATGATTTGGAACTTGCTACCATTGTTCACACATTGAAGATGTGGAGGCATTATCTCATGGGGAGGAGATTTTAAATAAGAACAGACCGTTGTGGTCTGAAATATATTTTTGAACAACCAACTTTGAATGTCATGAAAACAAGATGGCTGGAATTTTTAAGTGAATACAACTTTGATATCAATCATATCAAAGGAAAATAAAATAAAGTTGCTGATGCACTTAGTAGAAGAATACTTCTCGTGCATGCTACGACTGTTAGTATGCATCAATCAGATTTAAAGATAAAAATTTTAGATGTTGTTGTCACAGATCAACATTACCTACAGGTAAAAGAAATATTACAACAAGAAGATGTACCATAGAAAATGAAAGAGTATGAGATGAAGGAATATGGATTACTTATGCATAAAAATAGAGTTTATGTTCCTAGTTCCAAAGAACTCATGAATTTGGTATTAAAGGAAATGCATAATGTTTCACATGCTGGACATCTCAGTTTCCAGAAAACAATTGTAGCAGTGAGAAGAAAATTCTTTTGTCCGGGAATAAAAAAGGATGTTTCTGATTACATCACCAGATGTATGGAATGTCAGAGAGTGAAGGCTAAGCATAGGCACCCAACGGGTTTGCTACAACCCTTACCAATTCCAGAGAAGAAATGGGAAGTGGTAACCATTGAATTTATAACAAAATTGCCCAGGACCACAAGACAACATGATTCGATCATGGTAGAGGTTGATAAATTAACAGAGGTTGTTCATTTTGTTCCTGTAAAAACAAATCATACAACAACTAATATTGAAAAATTTTACAAGAGGGAGATTGCTAGGTTGCATGGGATACCTAAGACAATTTTCTCAGACAAAGACACAAAGTTTACTTCAAATTTTTGGAGGGGATTATTTAAAGGATTTGGTACAAATCTGAATATTATCACAACATACCATCCACAATCAGATGGGCAGATAGAGAGAGTCAATCAAATAATTGAAGACATGTTGAGAATGTATGTGATGGATAAGCCATCTAAGTGGGAAGATTACTTGCACTTGGTTGAGTTTGCCTATAATAATGGGTATCAAGCTTCATTGAAAATGAGCCCATTTGAAGCTTTGTATGGTAGGAAATGAAATACTCCAGTGAGTTGGGACAACCCAACAGACAAAGTGGTACTTGGGCAATAATTTCTCAAGGATATGGAAGACCAGATTGTTAAGATTAAGCGTAATTTAAAGGCAACTCAAGATAGACAAATTTTTTATGCAGATAAGAACATGACCGCTAGAGAATTTAAAGTGGGGGAGCATGTGCTTTTAAAAGTGAATCCCAAGAAGATCTCTTTGAAGTTGGGTAGTTTCACAAAGATGGCAACCAGATTTTGTGGTCCATTTGAGATATTGGACATAATAGGGCCAATTACATACATTATTGCATTGCCTACTTCCATGAACGTGCATAATGTATTTCATGTCTCTTTGATAAAAAAATATGTACATGATCCTAACCATGTTATTGATTGGAATCTGATTCAGGTAGAGACAAAGGGAGACTTCCAGGTCCAACCAAAATGAATATTGGAAAAAAGAGTCAAAATGCTCCAGAATCGAGTTATAGAGCTGATAAAAGTCCAGTGGACCTGCTACGGTCCTCAAGATGCTACTTGGGAGCTTGAGGATGCCATGCAGGCGGAGTACCCACATCTTTTTGAATAAATTTTTAGATTTTGTTCTCTGTTTTGTATATGCACTAAGGAAAGTGCCAAAATAAGGGGGAGAATATGTAACACCCCAGGTTTTAAGCCCTGTATTAAATAATGTATTTTGTTAAGTTATGAAAGGCCAGAGTGCCTAAAAAATTGAAAGAGGCTAGTGTGTCTAGGAAATGTAATGTTTTGATCATTATTAATAATAAATACATTTCTGTCCCCAAGATGGACAAGGATAAAAGAGATAGGGGGCTATGATTCCACAAGAGAGGGGGCTTAAGGAGATAAGTAATTATTTTATATTTTATTTACCCATTTTGGTTAATGGAGAATAAAATTCACGCGATCTTATTGGGAGGAAGTCCAAGTGGTTCCTTGATTCCAAGAATTACATAAAACCATATTTGGTCTAGGGTGTGGGTTCTTGATGCAGGAGAATCGCGGGGAGAAAGACTTATTAATGTCAAGGAATCTGTATGGGAGCTCAACACTGGAAGTTGTAACAGATATTTTGAAATCCACCTTAACTCAGTGCCAAAATTAATCTAGAGGAATGCTTAAACGATTACGAGCGAAGTGGGAGATTCCACTACGGATCTGGAATGTGACTAGTCTAGATAGTCGTTAGGCTAAGTTTTAGAGTAGACAAGTAGCCAGGGAAAAACCCTAAGAACCCTCTGATAAATAGAGGTTTTGTATGCCCAAATGAGGATGAATGGGTGGTGGATAGAAGTTAGAGGAAATCTTAGTTTTCAGTTTTTTATTTCTAATCACAGATGTAACCATTTTCGCTTATGAATAGAGAATAGGAAAATTGATTCAATGCATGGTGTGGAAATTGTTTGCAATTATTTATATTCATATTTTCATGAGTGATTGAATGAATATCTTCACGAGTATATGGAGCTATGAATGTTAGGATAAGTTTCAATTGTTTCTCTTCTTTTGTAGTGGTGAAAGGTGTGCACATAGAACGCAAGGAGTGCATTAACGAGATCTGTTTCGATTCAAAATCTAAGAAGAGACAACACAAACTTTTACCTTTGCAAGGAGTGCAAAGAGATTGGTGCAAGGTGTGCACAGTCGCCCACAAGGATTATGGACTTGCGTAAAGATCTGGTGCAAGGAGTGCACAGGTCCAAGATTCGACTAAGTGTCGAAGAGAATTCACAAGAAGTCGAAGATCTAAGGAGGGGAACGCCAGGAGGGTGAGAGGAATTTATCTTCGAGAAATCCTTAGATTCCAAGTGATCGAAATCCCAGAGATGCAAGGAGTGCGCGAGAGTCAAAGTCTTCAAAAGACCAAGCTCAAGAAGAATAACACTTTTCATAAGTGTTAAAGAGATCCAAGGAATGGACTCGTCGAAGGAGAAAAGGTTCGAAACCTTTGAACACATAGAAAACCTTCTAAGTCTAAGGAAAGCGTAAGCACAAAAGAGGAGAAATCTCATCCATTCGATCTGAATGCTAGAGAATCGAAACCGTCCATCAGGAGGGATGCGTGGAAAATCATAAGTGTTTCGCTGACTTACACTTGGGAGAAGTCAAAGGTCGAGTCGAAATAAATCACAAGACCCGAAACTGTGACTTGATCTGAGTCATTAGATCCAGGGGAGATCTAGATCATTGATAGCCTAGGGAGAAATATCAACATTTTGGGGATTGGAAGACCAGAGGTGATAAGTCTTTCGACTTCACGAAATACGAAGTCCCGAAATCATCATGACCGTCGGATCGAGAGAGGATCTGGACCATTAGACTTGAGTCATCGGGAGTTCGGACAATGGGAGGATGGAGGTGCCTCACGTCGGGAATCCCCGATACACGAAACTCGACGTGCTCGAAGGTTTAGCCCCAGTTCATAGTGAGGGGTCACGTGGAAAGAGGAAAAGGAAGGAACCAACGAGTGCCAGGTTCTAGTTAATATTTCGACGATTAGGAGAGTCGGAGTAGCTCGCGTGAAAATATCCAACTCACGAAATCACAACACGCCTTCTAAACATGCAGGTGGTCATAGCCGTGGTCACCTAAAGGAAAGGGCTTAGCCAGAGAAGAGCTAGTACCCATTTGGCGTTGAGGTTCGAGCAACGTTCAAGAGAGAAGCTGCGGGTTTCATACAACCTGCACATTGGGAGGAAGGACCTATGTAAGTAGGTTTTGGGTATAACAAAGACCTTAAAGAGTCAATCAGACTCAGTTTCTTGATCGATCCTAGACCAGGAGGTCGTGCAACCCTTAGGAGAGAAAGGGGGGTCTGCATCAAGTGGTATCAGAGCTACTTTCTGACTGTAGACAATGGGCAGAGGGAGGCAAAAGAGAAGGAGATAGTCTGATACCATCAAGTGGTATCAGAGGAAAATGAGAGGAGACAAGAGAACTCAAAGTTGTACTCTGTGTGTGACAAAGAACTGACATAATTCCACCAAGGAGACGAGGGGAGAAAACTTTGGCCAATCGAGCTGTAGAAAGGGAGATGGGAGAACTCCGTGCAAGATTAGAGGTGATGGAGGCAGCACAGAGGAGAGCACCTGACATTGGAGATGTCAGTGATGCAAAGAGAGAAGAATATGTAGGCGAGACTGTCATTGAAGAAACTGCAAGGGAGGATGTTGCTAAAGAATGCTTGCTGAGAGTAGTTGCCAAATTGGGAGGCAAAGCCAAGATAGAGGTCCCAATGTACGAAGTCAATTTAGATGCTGAGGAGCTGCTGGATTGGATAATATCCATGGACAAGCATTTAAAGTATGAATATGTCAATGAAGAGAGAAAGGTGAAACAGGCTATCACCAGGATCAAGGGACATGCAACATTGTGGTGGGATGAATTGCAGGCTGAAAGGAGAAGTAAAGGCAAACATAAGATAAAGAGTTGGGACAGAATGGTAGCCAAGATGAAGGCTAAGTTCGTGCCCAAAGATTATCGGATCATTCTGTTCAGGAATGTGCAGAACCTGAGATAGAAGGGATGACAATTAAGGAGTACATAGAGGAATTCTATAGGCTGAACATTAGAACTGGAAAAAGGGAGAGAGATGAAGAAAAAGTTGCCATATATATAAATGGACTGAGATATGAAATCCAGGATGAGCTCAACATGATGTCTGTAAGGACAGTGGAGGACGCTTATCAGTTTGCACTGAAGGTAGAGGAGAAGTTGGCCAGAAAACAAAGCCAGCGAGGGAGAGGTAAGAGCCCAACCCCAAAAAGAGGCAAGGGATTTACCCATGACAGAGCACACAAGTCTAAGGACAAAACCGAGAAACCACACAGTCACTCAGAGAGAGGAGGAAGTTCTCGAGAAAGACATGATGGTGGAAGAAATTCTTCCAGAGGAAGAGGAAGAAGAGGAGGAGGAGAGGTAAGATGCTATGCATGTGGAAAGACAGGGTACATGTCTTGGGACTATCCCGAGAAAAATAAAGAAGGAGGAGGTGAAGCTCACATTTCAGAATCACAAAGAGGAAATGTTGAAGCAGAAGGAGCATAGGATGGAAGATCCCCGATGTTGAGGAAGGTTCTCTTAAAACTGGAGGCAGAAGTTGAAAATCTGATGCAGAGAAACAGTCTCTTCAAAACATCTTGCAATACTAAATATAGAGTATGCAAGATGATAATCGACAATGGGAGAACTGATAACCTAGTATCCACATAGATGGTGGAGAAATTGGAGCTGGAGACAACTGCACACCTGAAACCATACAAAGTCTCATGGTTGAAGAAAGGACACCAGGTAATGGTTACTAAACAATGCTTGGTTGAATTTAAAATAGGAGGATATAGATATAAAATCCCATGTGATGTAATCCCCATGGATGTATGCCATAGTCTGTTGGGAAGACCATGGAAGTTTGACAAGAATGTCATTCATCATGGGAGGAAAAATACATACACCTTGGAGAAGAATGGTAGAACACACATGTTGCTTCCAATAGAGGAGAATAAAATAAAAGAGGAAGCCATCACAATCATACTTCTCATGAGTGGGAAGGAAATCCTGAAAGAAGTCAAGGAAGAACAAGACATGCAGTTCATTGTGGTCAGGAAACCCAGAGTTATCCTTACAAGTACATCGATGGATAATTTGCCTGAAGAAGTTCAAGAATTGCTGGAAAATTTTGTTGACATAGTGGTGGATGAGTTTCCTAACTCATTGCCACCCATCAAAAGTATTGGTCACCATATTGACTTGATACCAGGAGCAAGTCTTCCAAACAAAGAAACATGCAGATTGACATCTCGAGAGAATGAGGAAGTGAAGAACCAAGTCCAGGAATTGTTCGACAAGGGTTTGGTCAGAGAAATATTGAGTCCATGCGCAGTACCAACTGTGTTGAGTCCAAAGAAGGATGGAGGATGGAGAATGTGTATAGACTCAAGAGCCATCAACAAAATCACCATCAGGTATAGATTTCCTTTACCAAGAATGGATGATTTAATGGACTGTTTAAGTGGAGAAAATTTCTTTTCTAAGATAGATTTGAAAAGTGGATATCACCAGATCAGGATGAGAGAAGGTGATAAGTGGAAAACAACCTTTAAGACAAATGAAGGTTTGTATCAGTGTCTTGTTATTCCATTTGGCTTAACAAATGCCCCGAGTACTTTTATGAGGATAATGAATGAAATATTGAAAGATTTCATTGGCAAGTTTGTGGTTTTGTATCTGGATGATATACTGATCTTTAGCATGACTAAAGAAGAGAATTTGAGGCACCTGGCATTTTTGGTGAGGAGGCCACAGTGGGAGAAGCTGTTGATAAATATAAAGAAGTCCAATTTTATGAAGACATAACTCATTTACTTGTATTTTGTGATCTCTTCAAATGAACCGAAGATGGATCTAGAGAAGATGAAAGAAATCAAATAATGGTCGTCACCAAGGAGCATGTTTGAGGTAAGAAGCTTCCATGGATTGGCAAGTTTTTATAGGAAGTTCATTAGAGACTTCAGTGGAATTTGTGCACCAATGATGGATACATTGAAGAAGCGACACAAGTATTTTAAATGGACAGAGGAGGCCGAAAGGAACTTCAATATACTGAAGGAGAAAATCACAGAATGACCAATTCTGGTCTTGCCGAATTTTGAAAAGACATTTTAGGTGAGATGTGATGCAAGTGGAGTTGCAATAGGATAAGTTTTGAGTCAGGATAATAGACCTGTTGCCTATTTCAGTGAGAAGCTGAACAAGACCAAGAGAAAATACTCCACATATGACAAGGAGTTTTATGCCATAATTCAAGCCTTGAAGAAATGGAGACATTATCTTGTCCCACAGGAATTTGTCTTGTATAGTGATAATCAAGCTTTACAATTCATAACCAGGAAGGAAAAATTTAATCAAAGGCATGAAAAATGGGTTGATTTTTTGCAGAATTTCACTTTTTTCATCAAACATATCGCTGGGAAACAAAGTTGTTGATGCCTTAAGCAGGAGATGCTTGATTCTGCAAGAATCCCAGGTGAATACCTTGGGGTTTGAACACCTTAAGGACATGTATTGTGATGATACATATTTCAAGGAAGCATACGAAGCATGCGCGAACCCTGTGCTGAGAGACAAAACTCAGTGGACAAAGTACATGATTCTATAGGGGTTGTTGTTCAAGGGAAATAAGTTGTGCATACCAAAGTTCTCAATGAGGGATAACCTTTTGAAAGAAAAGCATAGTGGAGGATTGGCTGGACATTTAGGCCAGGATAAAATGTTTGCACAGTTGAGCAGTTCATACTATTGGCCATGTATGAGAACAAAAGTGATAAAGTTTGTGAACAAATGTAGAATTTGCCAACATGCGAAAGGAAAAAGACATAACATTGGATTGTATCAACCATTTCCCGTACCAGAGAGGCCTTGGGATGCAATAAGCATGGATTTTGTGTTGGGACTACCAAGAACACAAAGAGGATTTGATTCCATATTTGTGGTGGTGGATAGATTTTCAAAGATGACACATTTTATCCCATGCCAAAATACCAGTGATGAAACTCATGTTGCAAATCTGTTTTTCAAGGAAGTTGTAAGACTTCACGACCTACCCAGAAGCATTGTCTCAGACAGAGACACACAATTTGTTGGTGACTTTTGGTGAACATTGTGGAAGAAGTAGGGGACAGATTTGTCCTTCAGCTAAGATTATCACCCTCAGACAGATGGACAGACTGAGTTGGTAAACAAAAGTTTGGGAAACTTATTGAGAAGTCTGGTCACTGAACACCATAATCAGTGGGAACAGATTCTGCCGCAAGAAAAATTTGCATACAATGATTCACCAAACATGAGCACTGAAAAGAGCCCATTCCAAATATTGTATGGAATGGAACCTAGGGGATTATCTGAGTTGAGAGACTTGGAACAGAGTGAGATCAGGAGTGTTGGAGCAAAATATTTTGCTGTAGAAATAGAGAGGCTCCATAGCCAGATCAGAGGATAACTGTAGAGTTCTAGCCAGGAGTACAAGCGCAAAGATGATCAACATCGCAAGGAACTTCAATTTCAAGTAGGAGATCAGGTTCTGGCACATCTCAGGAAAGAAAGGTTCCCTAGGGGAACATATAACAAGTTAAAGATGAAGAATATAGGACCATGTAAGATATTGAGGAATTTTTATACAAACTTCTATGAGATTGAGATGCCAGATGATGTGGGCATATCACCCATATTCAATATCTCAGACCTGTATCCTTATAGGAAAGATGACACAGAGAGATCAACATATCAAGAAAATATTCAGTGGGAAAAGAAAATGCACATAGCAGAAAAACCACAGATGGAGAAGATCGTTGATTAGAGGATTGGAAAAAAGACAAGAAGGAAGACCTTTTTTGAATATCTGGTCAAGTGGAAGGGGCACCCAATAGAATATGCCAGTTGGGAAAATGAAACTTCTATCCAGAAGCATAGAAAGTCAGTGCAAAAGCTCATGGACATGAGTCCATGAATTATTTTCAAGGGGAGTGTTGGGTCACCAAAGTACCATCTTTTTACCAACATTTCACTTCACTTTCAATTCACTTTCACTTCACTTTTAACCATATTTCGCTTTCCCATACCCTTACATTAAACCATTTTCATGATTACATGGGTTTTAGACATATTATTTTCCAATGC
>ML791502.1:28859-52618 GCA_009831015.1 Picea engelmannii | reverse complement strand
ATTGTCACCGAACCATAGGCCAAAGCCACCCTCCGAGCACCTTAACCTTGACAGAGAATCACTCTGGAAGCAAACCCTAGTCTAGATAGCCAAACAAAGGGTATCACACCTTTCTCCAAGGATAGCGCACCAACAAGAGCTGATCAGATAGTCCAAACCCTAACCAAGAGATAGTCCAAGCCAAACATGACCTGCTAGCTGTAGCAGCTGTAATGGCATCTCTCCTCCAAACTTGCGCACAAAACTGGGCACTGCAGTGCGCACAAGTGTTGCTCTGCAATTCTGAGACTGCCTGCCAGAATGAAGAATGACCTCTTGTATTTATAGTAATTCTGGCTAATTGCATGGGTTGACTTCTCATTCTGGGTATCTTTCTGTTCAGTATATATTATTTCTTCTAGCCAACTTCTTCTCTTGGAGGCTAATAACCTAATACAAGTTATCTTCTTGATCTGACATGTCTTATAGGGTTATTATCCAACTCATTATAGTTTATTCTTGCTTCCCAAAATATTCTATTCTCGTCAGGTTTACACGTGGAGGTAAATACCTCCCACAACTACCATAATATCAACACTCCCTCCTACCTAGGGAGGTATTACAGGTAATGGTCTTGAGCACAAACATACCATTCACCCGGTAGCATCAACATAGTTGTATAGACTATCTAATGACTAGATCATGAGCACCATCATCACCATCAATTTCATCAGCTGCATCATCTCTTGGAAGCATACTCTATCTGAGTAATCAAACATGATGCACACTCCATAGAGTGACACATGATCCATTCTTCTAATCTAGAAGAATAAATTTTATGAACCATTTTCTGTCTAGGAAATCTTTGTTCATCGATCATCCATTTAGCTGATAATCATTTTCAACATTGTTGATAGTCTTCAAGGAAATCAGAACAATATCATTCAATAGAACACAACTGTGTCTATCCATAGTAGTACACAATTACAATCTAGTGGTACACTACCACACCAAGTATCACACAGGTACTTGATCAAACAATGGAACACATCCACCATAGTAGTATACGTCTACTGTCTAGAGACATATAGTCTTCATAACAATCATCTGATATCAACCTGCACATAAATAATGTTATGATATAAACTGAATTATTTGGGCCATTCTTCTACTCACATCTGTGAGATCTGGAAAAACATCTGCCTTCAAAAAGTCAAACATCAATGATGATCTATTTGGACTATTCTTCTCAAGCACGAAAGAATAATTGTCTTGATTTATGAGCCTGGACCATTCCCCACCTTGGGCCATTCCTCTGACACTAGAAAAAGTGTAACATGGAGAGAATGAGTGTTCCCTAAGGAATGTTTGTCCCTGATTGCTGAACCTAGACCATTCCCCACCTTGGGCCATTCCTCTGACACTGAAAAAAGTGCAACCTGGAGAGAATGAATCTGCCCTAAGGAATGACTGTCCAGACCATTTCCAAAGGAAATGACTGTCTTGCACCAACCTCCAAAACGAACCATTCCCCATGTTAACCACAATGGGAAATTGTTGTCCGATGAGGCAGGCCAGTCTTCTTGAGTAACCCTCAAGAAGAGAGACTACCCTAGACCACTTCCCATGTTAACCACAATGGGAAGTCACTGTCTATGGTACATCAACAATATGGACCATTTTTCGAACTGGAAAATGTTTGTTCGTCAGAAATCTCAATCCACTTTTTGAACTGGAAAGAATCTGCCCATCCTTGACCATTTTTCGAACTGAAAAATGATTGTCCATCAATCAATAATACATTAGTGCTCCCTCCCAACCTGGGAGTCATCTCTTCCTTTTTCAATAAGGAAGTCATCTCCACGAGCTCCAGCTTGAGTACGCAAACTCTTTCATCTTGGACAGAGGCTTTACCAAAAATGTCTGCTTATCTACTCATCTATGGAGATATGTATTGGAGAACCACTTTCTCCTTTCTGGACTTCATCATGGATAACGTAATGCTTGATTTTAAATGTACTTCGGTTTGGAACATTATTTTTCTCTTAAGGCTTCATGTAGCTCTGATCAATAAAGTATATCATTGTTGGAAAAACAAGAACATATCCATGTGGCACTTCTTCTGTCATCGTAAGATATGATCTTCTAAGTAATCATCTTGATACAATATCTCTGTTATACAAAATCTTCACCATGCTTCTGCTGTGAACTGGAGGTTCTCCACCAAGTTATCTTCTTCTATCTGTATACAAGGGTCTCTTTCTGGTATGCTTCAAAGTCTTAAGGTTGCTCTTCATATTCTCTTTGTTCAATTGCTCTGGAGAACAGTCTTTGCATTCATCTTATGTAGAACTCCAACCCATGGATTTTTTGGATGATATAATGACTCATGTAGAGGTATGTCTGGTTTACTGGAACAAGTAATCATCATAGTCTTCTCCCTCCATCTGGGAGAACCTCTAGTTCTGGATCTTGCAATGCTTGCATTCATATACACTATTCTGCATCACAACTTTCAGTTCCTTTGCTTGATTTCTTTTAGTGAGTTCATATCAGGCTGGTAATCTTGTGATTCTCGATACAATGACCGATTGTTCTAGCTTCTCTTTCTTTCTTGGAATATTCATGTTCTTCCTGATGTTTTTATTTAGCTCTTGGGTCCATGGAGTTTCTTATATATTCCATGCCCTAAAGATTTCACTTCTTCCTTTCATTATAGGATCACGGATGTGGATGGAAAACCAGGGATAATTTAAGGCTTCTCTTCGAAGAAGACTTCTTCTGAGGTTGAACTAAACACGTACTGCCTTTCATGGATGCTACCATGGATATATACTTCATCATCTTCAATGGATCATAGGATTAGCTCCCTCCTAACCCTTGCTTCATGTACGAGTGCATGTTTTTCTTTTGGAAATATATAATCGGTTCCCTCCATATAGGAGAGTCCATGCTTTCGTCTACATCCTTATTGCCTTTTGTAAAGTGTTACAAATATTTTTTCAATTTCCTCTTGATTGCTGAATTCTTTCTGTCTTTTCTTTTTCTAAGTGTCTTCAGGATTGATTCTGATTTCAACTTATCTTGTAATAGCTTCCACATGATTTGTTTGATGTATTTCATCCTCTCATGTGTGTTATCTGACTTGTATAATGATAGCAATCCTTATCTTGTTGTTCTTCCATAAGTATAGTTCTTCTTGGAACATATTATATTCTAATACATAAATATACAAGACATGTACAAAGTCTATGCAAACAAGATATGTACAAGTACTAAGAAGAGTATTTTTACCTTCAGAAGAAGAAGTCTCTTTCATCCTGCTTAGTCTTCTTTGTAGGTTCCTTTTCTTCGGCAACTGATGCTTCATGTTTCTCCTTCCTTTTCTTTAGCTCGAGACAATGCTTCTTGTAGTGACCATACTTTCGACAATTGAAGCATTGTATTTCTGAAATATATTTCTCTTGATTTGGCTTCCTTCTTGAACCAAACTTCCTTTTGTTCCTAAATTTATTGAATCTTGCTATGAAGGCTTGATCATCGTACATCTTTAGGGGTTTCTCTTTTTCATTGATCCTAGATTCTTCTTGATCACAACAAGTCCAAAGTTCTTCAAATGTAGGATACTCCTTTATTGTGTTCATTCTTGCGGCAAATGCATCCCAGATCTTGGGAAGATCATTGAGTACTATGTTTACCAATTCCTTCTCTGAAATGATCTCTTCAATATCTTGTAGTTGATCTCTTAGCTGGGAGATCCTCACAAATTATGATGTTATGCTATCATCATTATTCATCTTCATGTCACATAGCTCATTCTTTAGACTCATTATTTGTCCAATGTTTTTGACTGAGAAGAGGTTTGTTAGGGCATTGTACATCTTCTTTGATGAGTCAAGATGGGAGATGTAGGGTATCAAGTGGTCTTTTTATAGAGTCCACTATGATACTCATGGCATTAATGTCACCGTCTTTGAACTTCTCCATAACTACAATGTTCTGCGGTGCCTTCTCTTTTCCTTCTTCAAACTCTGGTTCCACAATCTTTCCTTTCACGATATCCAACACTTTATTCTTGGCAAGGATGAGGTCAATCCTTGTCTTCCATGCTTTGAAGTTAGAGGCTCTATCTAACTTGTTTTCTGACTTCATAGAGTAAGTCATGGCTGCTTTGACTTGGTCAACCCTAGATTTGACCACAAAACTCAAACTTGACGTCTTGGCTTACTCAGAGTACCAGGAGATGCGCTAGGATAGGGTGCACTAATCTATCTGAAAATTAGGTCAATCCCTTCACTTAAGGTGCCTCAATGAGAGGATTAGGGTTTCTGCAACTACACCTGCTAGTAACCCTAGCGACAATGCTATGGTGACTTCTCCTGCTAGAAACCCTAGCGACAGTTATTCAACAAGCTTAATATCCTTACAACTATGTTTCCTTCCAACGGTTAGACTGAATGAAGGAGTTATGGGCCCATAACCTGTTAGAATATGAATGAATGTGCTTGTTTAACCATTGACAATATCACTATTGTCACCCAACTATAGGCCGAAGCGACCCTTCGAGCACCTTAACCTTGACAAAGAATCACTCCCGAAGAAAACCCTAGGCTATATAACCAAACAAAGGGTAGCGCACCTTTCCCCAAGGATAGCACACCAAAAAGAGCTGATCAGATAGTCCAAACCCTAACCAAGAGATAGTCCAAGCCAAACGTGATATGCTAGCTACAACAGCTGCAATGGAAGCTCTCCTCCAAACTTGCGCACAAAACTGGGCACTGCAGTGCGCACAAGTGATGCTCTGCAATTCTGAGACTGCCTGCCAGAATGAAGACTGGCCTCCTGTATTTATAGTATTTATGGCTAACTGCCTGGGCTGACTTCTCATTCTGGGTATCTGTCTGTTCAGTATATATTATTTCTTTTGGCCGACTTCTTCTCTTGGAGGCTAATAACCTAATACAAGTTATATTCTTGAGCCGACATGTCTTCTAGGGTTATTAGCCAACTCATTAAGGTTTATTATTGCTTCCTAGAATATTCTATTCTCGTAAGGTTTACACGTGGAGGTAAATACCTCCCGCAACTACCATAATATCAACAGGGAGAGGAGAAGGGATATAAACAAGGAAAGAGGGACGGAAAGAGAGAGAATGATTGAAAGAGAGAGGGAGTGGGGGAGAGAGGGGAAGAGAGGGGAAGAGACTATGACAATTATCTTATGATAACATCGATGTACTGCATAAGGAACCTTATGAATCTATGACAAAATTAGGCTCTTCAACTCTTGATCATTCATCACATAGACCCTGCGTCTATACATGAGGATCACATCCTCTCTAAACTCACAACCTTCAAATTTATGTTGCGACATACTTTGTTGTAAAGTTGCCTCTATGTCTACATAGCGCATATATGATTTGGAAACTTCCAAAATTCGATCGCATAAATATGTCTTGTAAATTCTAATGGTTGTAGAATGCATCTCATTCACCCATCTATTGATTGTGTTATATGCTTTATGTCAAAGTCATACTCACTGAGGAAATCTAACCACCTGCTTTGTCTAGAATTTAGACTTGGTTGTCCAAACAAGTATTTCAGACCACAATGGTTTGTTCTTAGCCCAAATATTTTACCCATGAGATAATAGTACCACATATTCAAGGCATGCATTATAACTTCCGATTCCAAGTCATGCGTAACATAGAGATTTTCATTCTCTTTCAAATTCCTTGATTCATAGCATACCACATGTCCATTATGACTCAGGACTCCATTGATTCCTTCCTTGCATGAATTATTACACACAACGAAGTCTACATATGGATGAAAAATTCTCAAAATTGGAGTACTTGTTAGAAAACTCTTCAAGTGTTGAAAACTCTTTGTGCAAACCAGAGTACATTCAAATCACACACTTTTCTTCTGCAAGCATGTGATTGGATGCACAATATTTGAGAATACTTCAATAAACCTTCTATAGTACCCTGTTAGTCCTAGAAAGGATCTCACTTATGTGAAATTTCTTGGTGTTAGCCATTCCTCAATGGATTTTATCTTTGTTGGGTCCACAACGATTCCTTCCTATGAAATGACATCGCCAAAGTAATGAATATGTCACTGATAAAATGAACACTTGCTGAGAAAAGTGATGATTTTTTAAGCCCAAAGGTATAATATAATTAAGATCAACCTTTGTGCACAGTCCATTCATATCCATTGGACATGCCTCAACCATCTCATTAATTTTACTTTTTCTCCTGTATATAACTACACCAACCAAGGTTTCCCAAGCTTGCTTCTCGACAAATGGAATATTTCCATCATCTTAGGATCTAAATAACTATGGCTAGATCCTAAGTCAATTAAAATAGAAATGGGTGGGTCATTAATATTACCTTCCACCTCGATCATGTGCGACTCAAACTCATCCTTATTGTTATCCAATGCTGCATAAATATTGGCACATTTCTACCCATGTCCTCAACTTTTGCAGCTTGCTAAACATTATACACAATCCTTGGTTTATCACATCTTTGAGGGAAATCTCTACGCATATGATTTCCTCCACAACCCCAACACTGCATAGGATGTTTTCATGACTTTCGTCCCACTTTTTTCGACATTTTGGTCTCCTCGGGGGTTTTTTTTTTCCCTTGTGTAGTATTTCTTAAAAACAATGGCTTAACTCCCTTCTTCCTTTATTACACCTTACTTTTCACCTTGTCTTCCATAGCCTTTTGGAAGTTTGGTCTTCCCCTTTGTTGCTCATAAAGACACTTAGCGCACCTTATGGTTTCTTCCAACTTCTTAGGGCCATCATATTGTATATTGTCACCGATAAATATAGGCAACCCACTCAAGTACCTATGAATTTTCACTTTTTCATCCTTGATAAAAGGCACATATTTCAGCAGCTTTAAAAATCTCCTTTCATACTCATCTATCGTCATGCTTCCCAACTTGAGTTCGAAGAACTCCTTCATTTTCCTATCATAGTACCGCTTGGTTAAGTATTTATTTTGGCAATACCTCTTGAAATCCCTCCAATTAACTTTCTTCTCATCAATGTGTTGCACTTATACATAATGATCCCACCACATTGATGCTTTCCCCTTGAGCTAATAAATAGCAATTATTCCTTTCTGCATGCGCTGAATAATTATGCAGCTGAAATTACTTCCTCATACCCAACAACCAAGTCTCCACATATTCACCTTTTTTGTTCTCATCATCAAAGGTAGTAGGATTGATCTTATTCATTTATCCCTGTATCTCATCCACCCCAGTCCTTCTCTTATGATTTATGACAGGAGATGGACTTGAGATACTACTCACTTTCCTGAAAGAATGTTTACCATCACTTCTTTCTTCTCTTCTTTTCTCATCATGAGACTTGTGACTTCTTGATCTACTCATCTCTGTCTCCTTATCCATTTTCTTTTCTATTCTATACAAGATTTGAATCAATTTGACATTGAAGTCATGTTGCTACTCCTAGGCTCTCATAATCCTTTAATTGTCAGCTTTATAGATTTTTACATGTTTCTGCAATCCCTTTATGGTTTTTGCAGTCCCTTTATGGTTTTAGCTAAATTCATGCGCTCTTCCTTAGATTCTATACCATCAACACCTAAATCAACATGAATTCATCATTAGGACTATAAGTCCTCTACGCATATTCCATGATTTTAACCTTCCGCACTGACTCTCTCCTGCTCTATTCGCTGAAAATTCCATAAAATGTGTAGGCAATTAAGATTTGTTAGATGATTTCATGCAACAATTATATGAAAAATTTGTAGCATTTTGTCAGAATCCTTCCCTCAGATTTCTTGGATGATTTTAAAACCCCAAAATCGGTTGTGCACACCTATGCATCACCATCTTTACACACATCACCACTCTATATCATGCACCAATCGTTTTTTTTTCAAACTAAACTCTTCACTGCACGACTTCAATTCTTAGCACACACATCTATTCATGCTAGTATGTGGCCCATACAAGTCCAATGTTGAACCAATTTCTTTGATACCATAATGTAACATCCCCAACCACCCAAGGACGGGTCACGTCACACAACCTTAACTTCTGTAGCTTTGAGTCAACCAAATTGTAACATTCCTAGCATACTACTGACCAATGTTAGTCTAAAATTACACTACACAGATTCCACTTTAAACACAATCCGTGTAGTATCTCTTGGAGTAACGTGCTTATCAAGCTTGAGTCATTCCACACAACTTATAACAGTGGAAGAAACATTCTCTTTTTAATACAACCTTAATCAGTGAAAGTAACTCAAATAACTACGCGGTCTAGCATATTGATCACATAGCAGAACCGTGGGCACAACCATCTTGGAATCCTACACCAACTTTGATTTCCTTTTGCATGGAATCAACTTCTCTACTCACACACAAAAAAATTATCGCCTTGATGCACATATGCTACAATCCTGCACACCTGACCACTCAATCCTCTTCTTGATGACTCATAATGAAAATCACAAAGTTAAATTAGCTAGAAATACTACCCACATTTGTCATATCCATGCACAACTACAAACACAAGTTATAAGTACCATACTTACATATGCAAGCAAGATTAAATAAAATAGAGACAATTACTTATATGCGACTACATATAATAATTAACCCATATAAAGTATTCATAAATAAGCATAGTACAATAAACAAGACAAGCACATAAATAACACTTATATTTTATGAAAGTCACCAACTGTGTCCTTCACTCAGACCTTCCTCCCAACCATAAACATTGTTTCTCATAAGATTTCAACAATAGGCCACCCTTGAGATGGGGCTCAAACTCCACTAGGGAAAAAGGATTCTAGAGACACACTAAGGTCTGAATCTCAGTAGAATTTATCAATCCTAGGTGCCCACTACTGCAGCTAGCCCACCGTCCCTCATTCCCCACATACCTATCACACCCAAGGAATTATTCCCCTTCTCTGCTCAAGAGTCCTTCGATTACCCCACTTCCCTTCCTAGGGTTACCAAAAGCAATGCAAACAAGAAGTCTCTAAGCCCTGTGACTAATTCTCAACACACCAATGAAAAATTATCAACCATATTCTCACCTGGATCTATCAGTCTGGATTCCATCATCCAACTTCCAACCTTGATAGCCTGCCGCATACTCTACTAGTGTACCCTTCCTGCCGAAATGGCCTTTGACAAGATGTTGATATGGCATTGAGTTGGATTGCTGATGTGGCATCCAGATTCATCACAGCTTTACATACAATATCCACCCATTTCAATAAAACTTAACCTTAGGGATCCCTAGATTCCTAGATGTCAATGTATCACATCCAATATCCACCCCTTTCCAACCACATCTCACTATAAGGACATTCGGATGCTCGTATACCTAGATGTAAAGTCTACATCTGGAATCCACCCCTATTCAATACAACTTCATTGTGAGGAACTCCAGATAACGTGATTCCTCTATCCCACATCTGGAATTTGCCCCTTTCAATGGGACTTTACCTCAAGGGACTCTCGATGCCCAGATGTCATTACTTCCACCGAGTTCAGATAGATCCAATGAATGATAACTAGGGTTGATTTGATCTAATGGTATCTATCAAATGATAGTTCTCCTTTAGTTTTTCACTACATATAAGGGATTCGAGACTTGGCTAAATTTTGTTGTTGTTTGATCCTCTGGATGCCCAAATTCACGGATGTCTCGAACATCTAGATACAAAATTCCTCCTAGTCAAGGTTCTACCTCTCTTTTGATTTACAAAGGAAACATTTTTATTGTGAATACGATGACTCTCAACGATATTTTTATCCCGATTTCTCCCAACACTGTGATTTTCTCTACTAAGATCTGCCATGGCCCTCCTGGGCTGATTCTGATAAAGCCAAAACTTGAGATCTGGGGTGACATTCTGTCAAACAGTTGCAAACCTTAATGTACAAATCTACCTCTGTGCGGCTTCTCTAGCCCATACATTTCGAGTGATGTAAACCTAGGCACTCAGATACCATATTGTAACGTACCCTATCCTATTTGAGGCCCTTTACTTGCAGACTTAACATAAAATAATATAATTTCTACTAAATAAATTCCTGTAGCTTACGATCTATAGGAAAAAACACAGATTAACCATTTCTAATACCTTTTAATCATATGCATTTACAACATTTTAAATAGGCATGAATGCATCTAATACTCATTTATGGAATCATATAAATCATTTACATACACAAAGTTAATGCAAAATTATTTACCTCATAATATAACACAAAAATAGAAAAAAAAAAAACACTTATCTTTGAAAACAATTCTGTAACCAACTACTTGGGACAAACGTTCCACCCAACCATATACTTTTTATTCCAAATATCAATAGAAAGTCGCCCTTGAGATATGGATAGGAGTCCATAAAGGAGGGTGATCTCCTTGTCCACTCATAGCTAAAAAAAATTCCCATAACCCACAAACTCTTCCTACAACTATCTTGATTTCCATCGGTTCTCTTCCACACAGTTTCCCAACCCAAGGAATGTATGCCTTCTTTTCTCTCATTCCATAGAGATGTACCATACCTAATGTGATCCCTTTACTACTCTCAATCCATTAGGTTGCATCATTTTTAATAGGGTCTCTGGAATAGGTGAACACTAATATCTCTTACTAAGATCTCAAGGGAAACTCGTTGCTAGGAAAATGACTAGGGAAAAATAAATAGTAGCAACTTATTGTTGTAGTGAAACTCACACAGGAGTTCACTCCTTAGGTTTGACAACCTGGTTCTTCCATAGTGAAACTCCCACACATGAGTTCATTTTTTACGCCTAACAACTTGGTTCTTCCACAATGCAACTCCCACATAGGAGTTCACTCTTCATGCCTGACAACTTGATTCTTCAGTCTTTCATCTCGAAAAGTGCTCCAGAATTCACCCTCCATTGTTGCTCCAACCCCAACACACTTCTTCCTCTTGTCTGCTTCCTCTCATGTAAAACTGTGTATGCCCAAAAATTGTTTCTCTCCCCCTTACAAATTTCCTCCATTTTCCTATTTTATTGGATTCCACTCATCCCCAAGATTTCATCTCAACTCTTCAATAACTATGGGATTTGGGAAAATAAACTCATGTATAAAACCCCCTTAATAGACACCTCCCCTCTTGCGGATTACCCATCCCCCCATATTTTTCCATGTCCCCCAATAGTTGGCATCACATTTTATTTATTAAAAAAAACAATACAATGCTTACATATTACATTGCATAGCCCTTGGCCACATTAAGTCAATACGACTCACTAGCCTAATCAAAATTATATTATAATTTGGGGGGATTAAAAATAGGGATGTTACAATGTTTTTCTGAAAAGTTGTGATTCATGGTGTTGTTATAATGTTGCTAACATGATTTATTGATTATGGAAATATTACATTTCCCTGATGTGGTTTGTGGCTAGTACAGTTCATTGGGAATGATGATATAATTTCATAGAAGATTATTGTTACCATGTGTTTAATTATGGGTGCATATTTATTGGCTTCGTCATATTTGTTTATAGTCATTCCCAAGTGGTTTATCCATTAATGAATGCAATGGTATATGAGTGGTTGTCATGGTTTTATGGCTTATCGTTTTTATTGTCTTGATACTTATAGCCACATAAAATAATGTTAGTTCATAAGAAAATAAATCTATAAATGTATCAAGGTGGAATTAGGTCCTAATTAAATGAATCCATGTGGTTAGCATTGTGTTTTTATCTATGCCTAAGTTGCAAGCCATGAACAAAAAAAAAAGAAAACATATATGGCATAAGGTTGAAACTAAAGTTTCAACCATACCAAATTTTGGTGTATAAACATACACAAATAGCAAGGCATGTATAAGGTATGAACATTAAGAAATGAGGTTATGAATTTACCCACACCCTATCAATCATATTAGGATTTGATATGGAAAATGCTCGATTTCTATGGCACCACTCGACCATCCTATACCTCACTTTTAATGATGAATTTATAGGGTGGGGGCATGTGTCTGATGTCTAGAATCATCAACCATCCAATCCAATCTAAGGATTAGGATGGATAGTTGGTTCTATAATGATTTTTCTCTAACTTATGTCATGCATTTGCATTATCCATTTTTACCAACTTGCTCTTGAAGTTTCCTCTACAAATCCTCCTTTGAAGTTGAGGATTATGCATGCTTTCTTGTTTTTGTTTTGGTTTAGACATTAACCAACTTGAATGCTTGTGTGAAGGATTGGGATATTGGGAATGTTCTTGATTTTGGTTCTCCATTTTTGGTTTTGTGTGCTTATTCATTGTGGATAAAAATAGATCTAGGTGACACACTTGAGCTCTCTCACATAGTGCATTGGAAACAAGTTGCTAACAATGTATATGGGTTTCAATATTAGACATTAATGGACAAGAAGCAACCTAAACATCCCAATCATGATCAAATGAATATATACCTAATACCATGTAGATTTCTTTCATTGTTTGTGTGTCTTTCATTCTTGATTTAAGTTTGTAATAGGCGCGCGCGCGTGTGTGTGTGTGTGTGTGTGTGTGTGTGTGTGTGTGTGTGTGTGTGTGTGTGTGTGTGTGTGTTATTTTTTATCCTCCAAATCAAAGCTTTCTTTTCCCTTATGATTGCAACCCATTATTCCTATGTATTATCTATTTTTTTAGTGAAACCGACCTCACATGTAAAGTTCAAACTTCGTTTGACCTCTTGCATGCATTTGATATAGATGTATTTTGTTTGTATACTTACTATTGTTACTTTATAATTTCTATAGTTTATCCTTGAAGCCTTGAGACAAGATATCGACCATGAATTATGTATAAAAATGATTTCCCTTCATTTGGTTTCAGGTTGTAACCTTGATCAAATAGTTATTTTGGCTGCTATGATTCAAGGGGAAATGAAAAGGCTCAAATCCGTTCCTTTTAATTTATATCTTGAGCATTTTCCCTATCTTGATATGACCCTACTCGAAAGGGTTTCATATGGTTTGGATGATATTTTAGCTATGGTAACTCAATGATTCAATATCCATCACTTGCATGGAATGCATCTAATTATTGTGTTGTTTTGTGTATTCTATCGTGGCATGAATCACTCTTGATGGTGTTAAGTGTAGGCCATGATGAGTTTGACATTGAATTATCCATATTGTTTTAAATGGAATTTATGGTTTTGGTTGATAGTATATATTGGTCTGTTTATCTGTTTAATGTCCCTATTATAGAAAACATATTATGCATGAGATAGATGAAATAACAACATCTATATTTTGTTTCTTAAATTCTTATTCAACCAACCCAACACCCACAAGAAAAGTTTACAAAAGAGATCAATTGAAACTTAAGACACTAAAACAACTCCTAGTTATGTGGTATATGTAATCATTTTCTAAAGAGAACATGGAATCATATCAGAGAGGGATACCTTGAATAAAAAACCTCCTTGCCTAAAATCATTTATCAAATTAACCAAATATGAACTAGTGACCACAAATATCAATTCAATAATATAGAAATAATGGTTCAATGACATATTAGGTAGTAACTCCATAACATGGAAAACATGGGATTTTAGCTATCACAAGAAAAAATGTGACCAAAAAACCTCAGATTTCATGATATCAAGGATAAATTAGATCCACCCTATGAATATTCAAAGTACACTAAGGAATTTTCATTCCCATAAACCAATACCAATAAATATATAACAACCAATGTCAAGTTGTGTATAGAGGTGGATTTTTCTAAAGGCCTACATGATGATATCTTGATTGAGGTACTTGGAAAGGTGTGGAAGAAAAAACCTAATTATGAACAATTATCCTTGATATATAAAGGGTTCTTTGAGTACAATGGCTTGTTACCCAACACATGGAATGGATGCTAAAAAGTCTTCCAAGAATATTTCTACAAGAAAGATAGGAAAGTGGAATAGAAAACCCACCTAATGGAAGAGTGAGTGTTAAAAACCTATGCTTGATAGAAGTGGAAGTCTTCTCCATGAATAAGGAAATGAAACAAGAAAAAGAAACCATTGGCATAAAAAATAAACCTGTAGAGGAAGTTGTTAGCTTGTTGTTAGCTTGTTGTAGTTTGTGGTAGCTCCCCCACCTAATATTACTTCTAGGGAAGAACATCAAGGGGGATGAGTTCGAGTCAAGAAACGAAAGGAAAAATGGGCATTGTACCTAATGAAACATCTTCACATTGGGTTAAAGGGTTTGAACCCTATAGAGGAAAGAAATAAATTCAACCAAGAAAGGAAAACTATTAGACAACTTCAACAATAAGATTTTCAACAAACAAATGATATTGAGGTTTCAAGGGAAATGAGATCGGGTAAGAAAACTAGGATATTTATTTTTCTTAGTTTTGTCTAGTCATATGTTTCCAATAAAGAATAGTGGAGATGTCAAACATGTAATCATTTCTTCTATTTTCAGAGAAAAATAGATTTAAAAAAAAAGGGTAAACTTCCAAAGGAAAACCATAAAAGAGCATTCAAAAACAAAAGGAAACTTAAAAAAAAAACATGTATCTAAAAATGCTAAGAATGAATTGTGAAGAAAATACAAAAGGATATCTACATATTTCCATAGCTAGGGGGATACTAAAAATTATCAATTGTCATACATTGGAGAGAAAAGTATTTTTTTGTGGAAAATTAGAACATATACGATACCAAATCAATGTGAATTTGGATTGTGAAATGATTAAGAGAAGAAAATAAAAAGATATACCTATCATATAACTCTCCTCAAGACAAAAACAACACAATGCTTTAACTATATAACACAATAGCATAACAAAACTAAGAAAATAAAATTCTACGGTATACCAAAGTAAGGAAAAAATACAATCATGACATAAATGTTTTTACAATCAATCAACTACCCAAGCTAAAAGTTGAACATCCAACTAGTTAAGTAAATTCATCAATTTATGCATGGAAAGAATTTGACATCATTTGTACAATATATCATACCATAATCTTCTAGGGTATCAACTGATTAACCTTGTATGTAAAGAGATTTGTTAATATGAATTTTTAACCTTGTATGTAAAAATATTTATTAATATTTTTTTTTTCAAATTTTAAAGGAAATCATTAATCATGAGAAAATGTCACTTTAAACAACTCAAAGACTAAGTAGCCACATTGTGTTTAACTTGATTTTGATAGGGTAACAAATATAAAGGGTGTCTAGTCAACTTACCATGTTTAAGTTGAATGGGAAAATGTTGCCTTAAATAACTCAAAGAGTAAGGAGCAACAATGTGTTAAAAATGATTTTAATTGGGTAACAAATATGAAGGGTTTTCAATTAATTGAATAGATAAAAGTGTGAAATTATTTTTTTAATAATATCAATCTTTATTGAAAAGAATAAAGGTATGCAATTATCAAATTATTAAATATTGTAGATACTATTTTATATATAAATAAATAAAATGTTTTGTACATAAAGAAAAAATTCTTTTTTTCAAAATTTTAACTAATCCTTATCATCATGTCTCACTTCTTTATAACAATAATGCTACGTTAACATGCCATTTAATTTAATAAATCTTCTTAATCAAAATTTTGCTTGACCCTTCTCCCACTTATGTGATTATAGAATCTTTTGAATTAAGAAACAAATCAATATTCAATGATATAAAAAAAACAGTAAATACTATATTTATCTTTAAATTTTTTTACTTCAAAGCCAAATGTGCATTTAATGTTCAACATTGTGTTGTAATGGAAATGAAGTTACTTGACACCCATTATCATGCCAACTATTTATTTCCACATTGACCCTGATTTTATTAAAGCATTGACAAGTCTTCCATTTGACACAAAGTCATATACTAATAAAATCATTATTTTGTTGTCAAGCATAAGCTTATAACATGGTGAGATTTCTATGCCTAACTCTTCTTATAAATTTTAACTCATGAATCTATCTCTTGATAGAAGTAATAATCATTTCATGGGATTCCACAATGTTAAACCTTTTCATAGAAATAATGATTCATTATTAAGACTAACCCAATGAACTCTTCCATTGGGTTCGACCCTAACAAGGTCTACTTCATCTAGAAAACCCTCCTGCCCTAAAAGGAAGAATATCTTGGAACCAATCCTAGAATCAAATACAATGGACCCCTTTATAAAAGAAACCTTATTGATATTTATGACAACAACCCTTATAATACTTGGCATAACCATACTCTCTACAAAATGAATCAGTTTTCCTAAGATGATATCCAAAATCAACATTTTAGACTTGCATCTTACATCATATACATTTGGATGCCTTTAAGGAGACACAATATTTCTTTCTCCACACGTGGTACCCAAAATTTCTCCAAACTCCACCATTATCATTTAATAATAAAGTATCCAAGTTGTTTTTGCCCCATTTTCTCCCTTAAAAGAGCCTAAACAACCTAGAATCCAACACATGTAGTGCATCCACATCCATGTATACACACATAATAATGTCCCGAGACATAAAGATTTAATCAAATTCATTTTATATTCAAAGCATAGCACAACCACATAGTGTCCTAAACACCAAAAAATTCCCCATTTCTTTCCATTTGCATGTCAAAACTATAAACTTCAAGCTTATCATACCCAAGTCCATCAATGTGTACAATCAAATGATTTTCATTGTACCAAAAATATAACAAAATTGGTCTTTTGATGCAAAGAAAATAATATGTATCAAGCTTATAATTCTAGGCACTCTTTAAGTGAAATGCTCATAAAAATACCTCCCTAATTTTGTAGTAAACTTTCTTTGTAGTTTAGGTTTTGATTTTTTTCCGAGCGTTTAATTTTGTTGGAAATTTGGCCATAAATTCTTGGATCTCCACAATTGAGTGGTAAGCATATATAATCCGAGTGGTAAGCCTATATAATCCGAGTGCTCCAGAGTTTTTTAGAACCTTGAATCCATCTATACATTTAGAAATGCAATTTAAACAACAAAAAAATTGTTGAATATGTCAACTAATTTTTTCCATGATATTGTGGATATTGACAGATTTAGTGGCTCCTCTTTTTTAAATTTTTGTTAAACCAAATCTACCAATTTGGTATGAGTGCACAATATGATGGAAAATTTTGTAACTAAATGAAATTTGTATTTTATTCAGTTAATCCTATTGAGGCAAGGTCAGAAATTTCCCTTATAAGAAGGGTTTTACCTGTGTCAATTATGTGTATGTTTGTTGTGTTATTAGTATTTTTTAATATCTGAAATTTCTCTACTTGTTCTTGTTTTGCTTCAGCTGCACACCAAAATTAAGATTTCACCGAAATCTATATCCTTGAATTTCGATAGAAAATGCCATATCCAGGTGAAAAATGCCAAAACTTTGAACTTTTAGATAACCCCTTTAAAATTTTGATATTTTTTTAATAATTTAAATAGGTTAACAGTAAAATGTATTATGCTTCAAATTTTTCTTATCCAATTTATGAAAAAAAAAAAATTTACTAACAGATTAACTTATTCTATTATAAAAATTTGTGAAAAAATGAAAACCACCTCATAGCTGATCTAACACCAAACTATGCAATGACTAGGTAATGAAATAGCTAAAACCACCACACAAAAGCTAGATAATGAAACAACCAACCACCTAAAAGATGAAAAAAGATAACTATTGTTGAAGGAGAAAAAAACAATTTGTCTTTATATACAACTTTCTCATCTGCAATCTGGTTCAAAATAGAGGGAAGGGCTCCTATCCTATCCATTGAAGGTGGTTGAAGTTTAAAGAACATTATATAAAATCTTACAGACATTCAAAACATTTTCCTCATTTGAAGTGTTGTGTGTCTTCCTGGTTAGGCCTTTGTATTTATGTTTGAGTATTCAGTATGTGTGCCAATGACATGAATCTGAGTGCTTATCTTGTAATAGAGGAGGAGGCTGGATTTTACTGGACGGGAAATGGATTTGGAACTCTGATATGAAATATGCAATCAGTGAGAATGTAGATGTATATAACCTGGCCATACATAATTCTGTGCTAGGATTTGAGTTTTAAAGTTTAAAAACATATGAGTGCTTCACTGAAGCTAGGTAGAGATATTTATGTTTTGAATATCTTGAACATTCAAAATGGTGGTTTTTCAGAATCATATGGGTGGAACGGTCAAATGGAAATAACCAAGAGAGAGAGAGAGGACAATTTCTAAGGGCGATAACATGATCCATAGATGTGTCTTCACGATGACTTTCATATATTGAATTGTTGTTAAAATGTTTTTCCAGTTAGTTTCAACCATTAATATTTACTTGTTTATATGCAGAAACGTTTTTCTTTTCTATTTGGAGAGAATTTGTTCGTTTAGGAATCTATTCTTGGAGCTTTCTCGGATGCTCTCCATATTCTAGGTAAATAAATTCTTCACTTATTTTCTTTGTCAATTTTTGGGTCTGATTTGATATGATAAGCATAAAATAAAATTAGATGGCTAATTAAGCACGACTAAATGAGGAACGCTTCGTTAGATTTAATAACTCAATCATTAGATTTAGTTAGGTCAAGTGTGAACTTTTGTTGTATGTAATGGGACCTGTTACTCGAGGCTTGTTTTTGTGCATAACATGTTCTATGATAATTTGAAATTTGTTTTTACTGCTCAAGTGCCTTCAATGATAATTTGAAAAAACTCTTTATCGCTCAAGTGTTTTTTTTTTAAAATATTAGAGGGCATTTCAGTATTAGAATGCAAATTTTGGAATAGATTCGATCTCTTTTGTCATATTCATAAATAACATAAATGTCACAACTTCATAGCTTCGAGGATCTAGTGCAGTTGGTGATGGAGTGTGTAACTGTTAAATCACTCTATTATGTCAAGTCACCCTTTCGAAACCCCAATTATTTTTGTCCCATTTTCTTGACGATCAAGAGTATTTTATTTAGGAAAGTCATAGAAGTTATCTCAGAGACCTCATTAGTGTTAGTTAGAGGAAGCATAAACGTAACATGATTCTAATAGAAAAGAGAATCAGCGGAAGCATAAATGTAACATGATTCTAATAGAAAAGGGAATAAAACTAAGACTAAACCGAGAACAACAATCACACAATTGACACAATGATTTATGTGGAAACCCAATACAAAAAAATATGACGAAGCAATGATAATCAATATTCTTATTATTCAAGGGAGAATTACAATAGCCAACATAGGCATACAACCATCTTTTCCTCTCTACACACACACCGCACTCCACAATATTGTGTCTTGCTCACACACTGCACTGCACCTCTATGGGTATGCTCGTATATATAACATCTATCACACACTTACACGGTCATAAATAAATCATATAGTTACAATACATGTTCAATTAAGAGTGCATGCATGCACAATATAAACTTAGTTTATGTGCATGTGCATGCTACCACATGGGAAATTAGTTGGCTCTTTTCCAAAAATCTCCACCTTGACAACAATTGACCAGATATATCATGCCGTAATTAGTTCGTCACCTTTCATGCAAGCCAGTAGAATCCAAACACCATCACAACTCCACAACTTTTTTAACAATACTATTACGTTAACATTCCTGCACGATTCACTCTGTATGGACCATTTTGACTCCATCAGTAACCTATATTATAAATCGATGCACTTGTCCCATTTTGATATGCTGGACTTTTAGTGAAATTCACAATGCTTTGACCACCATGGAACACTACATCATGTACCTGTCCAAACTTACCCAATAGATCCTTGCATTCTTGCAAGACATAACCTAAGGTAGGTTTCCTCTTGTCCAAATCTCATGAATCATAACCACAGACAAAAACACTGCAACCAATGTAGGTGATACTTGTGCTTCTGTGTTTGAAGCACCCATTTCCATGCTCTTCACCTTGTTTTTCCATGTGTCTACTGACAACACCAAATATATGTGAAATGTTGACCATTTCCCATCTCAATCATCAAAATTCCTATTAGAATATAATACTTGAGACACATATTCCTTTTCTTCTTTATCAGTTAGGACATAAACCTAAAGAAAACTTACAATGGAAAGCCAAATGGATTTTACCGGTTTCACATAATTCATACCGAATTTCCTCAGTATCTTCACCACATACTTCTGTTGTGATAACCAAGATTACCATATTTCCCGTCTCTGTGTATTTCCATGCCCAATATTTATTTTTCTACTCCCAGATCCTTCATCACAAACGTCCTAACCAACTGATCCAACCTGTTGATATTAAACATGCTTGTGTTTTCTACAAGCATACCATTTAACACCAAGATAATAAATATACCATAAACATAATGGATATACTCACTTCTTGTAAAACTTGGCTCACCATGAAGGAATCAAACATCTTGTACCATTTTCCTGGCATTCTTCAGGCCATACAATGATTCTTGGGTTTGCAAAAAAATTCTAAACTAACCATTTTGGTTGTTCCATATACATCCCCTTATCCAAAAAACTCCACGTAAAATAGTTTTAACATCTAGTTATACTAACACAGCTACTACTAACACAACATGAATAGAAACAAGATTTTAAAAACTGGTGAGAAACTTTCATGGAAATCAATACCTTCCCAATACCATTCTACTACCATTCATGCTTTGAGCCTTTCATATTTTACTATGTTTGATTTTATAAAAGGGGATTGATCAAACAATGCATCTTTTTCCATGATGATTATGTGGGTAGTAGGATCCCACAGTCTGCATCCCTTAACATCATCACCATATAAAATATCTACCTATTTGATTTGGGTCCTACTTAGAATGTTGATAAAAACATAAGCATCACAACCGAATAATTTCACATTTGAGTAATTACTAGATGACCTATTCATACCTCTTCCAGAATGTCTTTTGCAACCGATGGTGATCGAGTTACCAGATAGCACAACCACTTCTATCCACAACTATTGTTGCAACTTGGCATTACTGAACATGCCTATTTGATCCCAACTTCCTTGCAATACTTACCAAGTTACCTGGATATGAACCTACCTTCATCATATATTCTCAAACACTTGATTGACCTACCAACACATCAACCTTTCTATAGACCCACCTTTCTAACCTGGACACACCGCTCGACCTCAAACTTTGCATTCAAAAAACTTTAACTAAATCTAGCCAAACCGACCAAGTAAGCCTTCACCACTTACCTCTAGGACCATTTACAATGGAGTTCAACAAGGCTTTTATAAGATTCATTACATGAAATCCATGGACACAATACCACAAGCTAGCCAAAAACATGGACTCGAAAAACCACATGCTTTGTCATAAAAAACAAATTTAACTAATTAACTCTTTCACCGAGTCAACGTTAACCCAACATACATGCCCCCCCACATATTCAATATACCTAAATCTATGTTTAGAATTTTCATAGGTGACTTGATAAACCAGGGGTACACATGCCTATCCATGTCTTACAGATGTATTCTCATTTACATGCAATTAATAATTTTTACAACTCCAAAGTAAATACATTTTTTTTTATTCCACAGTGGCTCAACCATCACCACCCTGCAACTTATATGTGAACACAGGTGGTGAGATACAATAGACAGATAAACTTTCATCGACCATACTTGAACCTGGAGTTGTTGTAGATGAATTTGCTTGTATTTTGGAGTCCTCTTTGGATGTTTGTTGTCTTTTCCAACAATCCTTCTTGATATGCCCAAATTTTCCATAGAACCAACATTTTCCCTTACCCTTACTGTATTTTGACCTAGACCTAGTTGTACCTTTATGATCTTTCCCTCCTTTTTTTGATCAAACTCTGACTACCATTGCTTATGTTGTTAAGGTTTCTTTATTGGATCTTCTCGTCATTTCCTCGGACAACAAAGCTCCCACAACAGTGTCATAATCAACGACATCTGTTGAGATGAAACACATAGATGTGACCAGATGATCCCATGACTTAGGAAATGAACACAGTAGCATAATTGCCTTGTCCTCATATTCATACTTTACTTCCATACTAGATAATTGACAAATCAAAGTATTGAAAACATTTAAGTGACCAACAATTTTTGTACCTTCTTTCATCCTTAAGTTGTACAACTTCCTCTTTAAGAAGATTATGTTCATCAATGGCTTTGTCATATTCAAAATCTCCAGTCTGTTCCACAAACACGATGTTGTCTCCTCTCCAACGATGTTAAACAAGACTTCATGTTCCAGACACAAATTATGAATGGTACTGAGAGCTCTTGCATCTTGATCTTCCCAGTCCTCATCTGTCATGTTTATCGATTTCTTTGTCTTTCCAGCTAACACCTTTTGCAATCCTTGTTGCACAAGTAGATCCCATATCTTGAGATTCCATAGCTCAAAGTTATTCTTACCACTAAATTTCTACACCTCAAACTTAGAACTTTACATTTTTTGCAATTAGCAGAAAAAACTGTCCAAACCACAACTTATCAAACCAAACCCTTTTAAACATGGAGGGATAATGCTATAAAACCCAAAATAAAAGTTATATATATATATATATATATATATATATATATATATATATATATATATATTATTATTATTTTTTTTTTCTACCTCATAAAAGGGGGTCGACCTCACCTTTTATTAAAACGCACTCTCACATTAAAAAAAAAAAAAAAAAAGTCACCTTTATTAAAGCTTACCTCCACCTTTATTAATACTCGATTCTCCATAAGTTCATAATAAGAAAAAAACAAAGATCACGACCATGTCTTATTCATAATAAGACAAAAACAAAGGTTTGAACTTCATACCATTCACAAGAACCTTTACTTTTTGGATTGTTGCACCCTAGATAAGGTTTGAACTTCATACCATTCACAAGAGCCTTTAATTTTTGGATTGTTGCACCCTAGATAAGGATAGCATGCGATAATGCTAAAATTGTTGCACTGTTTAATATGGATATCTTGCGACAATTTGCCTACGACACTTTCTCCAAATTGTCGCACTGTGTGATATGGATCACCCGTAACACTTTGCAGAAATTGAAAAATTCATAAGTGTGCCTGCAATTATTGCACTGTGTAATAGGGAAAACCTATGATAGTGTAATAAAACTTGTCCTAGGATGATCCACTCCACTCCACTTAACTCGACTTGATTAACCTTCTCTGTTATCCAACGATCTGATTCTATCTTATATCCTTCAACTCTGTTCTCTAATACCACTTTTTAGGCAGCGAAAGCATAAACGTAACATGATTCTAATAGAAAAGAGAATAAAACCAAGATTGAACAGAGAATAATAATCACACAATTGACACAGTGATTTATGTGGAAACTCAACACGGGAAAAAACCATAGGGCAATGATAATCTGTATTCTTATTATTCAAGGGAGAATTACAATAGACAACACATGCATACAACCATCCTCTCCTTCTATTCCTAGCATGTAGAATGAACTTGGTCTTTAGTTTATGGTGTGTAGAGAGGGAAGAACTCCATTTTCGACCACCCACTATAGAGAGGGAAGATCTTGGGTTTTGGGAATAAATGGAGGAAGTTGAATGGCACTACAGTTTTGGGAATTGAAATTAGAATGACCGTACTGAACTTCCACCTCTTGATATTCAGTAATATTTAGCTAGGGAAGGGGTAGAGCAAAATAACATGAACAAAAGGTGGGTTGGGATGGAACCATGATAAAACAACCCACTACTCTGCCTCATGGGGTCCACTCAA
>ML791502.1:15135-28759 GCA_009831015.1 Picea engelmannii | reverse complement strand
ACACTGGGAATATTTTTGCAATCTTAACACTGGCAGCTACGACGAATTCTGAAGCATGCTTGAACCCAACGCCAGAAAAATATTTGGAGGCACGCTTGAACTCAACACTAGAAAAATCCTTTGATACACTCTTGAACGATTATGAACGAAGTGGGAGTTTCCACTTCGGCTCTAGAATGCGACTGGTTCAAGATAGCCATAGGTTAGGTTTTGGGGTAGACAAGTAGTCGGGGGGGAACCCTAAGAACCCTTTGAGATAAATAAAGGTTTTGTACGCCCAAATGAGGCTAGCTGCAAGTTAGGAGAAGATTTCTGAGTTTTCTTGTTTTTTATTTCAGTTGTAGCCATTTTTCACATATGAATATAACAGAGGAAAATTGACCCAATGCATGGTGTGGACATTCTTTGCAATTCCCTTTTATTGTGTTTTCATGAATGAATGAATGAATTTCGTTGTGAGTAGAGAGAACTGTGAATGTTAGGATAAGTTTCAATTGTTTCTCTTCTGTCGAGTGGTGCAAGGTGTGCACATAGAATGCAAGGATTGCGTTAACGGGATCTGTTTCGATTCTGAAGCTCAGAAGAGATAACATGAAACTTTCCCTTTGCAAGGAGTGAAAAGTGACTGCTGCAAGGTGTGCACAGTCATTCGCAAGAATTCAAACTTGCGTAAGAAGTGGTTGCAAGGTTTGCATCAAGAAAAAGGAGAATGTCATGAGGGCGGGAATAATTTCTTTTCAGAAATCCTTCGAATCTGAGTTATCGAAATCCTTGAAACATAAGGAGTGTACGGGAAGTCAAAATCCTTTCAAGGACAAAGTTCAAAAGGGATAACATTTTTCATAAGTGTTAACGAGATCCGGGAGTCAAACTCATCGGAGGAGCAAAGGTTCGAAACCTTTGAGCACTTAGAAAATATTCTAAGTCATAGAAATTAAAAGATCAAGAGGAGGAGAAACAATGGTCATTGGATCGCAGTGCAAAGGATCAGTAGCCGCCTGATTCAAGACAAGGTGCATGAGCTTTAACGCCTCACACACATAGGAGAGGGAAATCGCAAAATCCTAATTCGCGATTTGATTTGAGCCATCAGATCAAGGAGATATTTGGATCATCGATTCATTTCGAGGGAAGGAGATATCAGAAGTTTGGATATCGGGAAAAGGGAGGTGAACAATCCTCCAACTTTGCGAAGTGCGAAGTCTCGATTCGCGAAGGCGAGGGTAGAGTCGTTGGATTGCGGGGATTGTGGACCGTCGATCTGGTGCGATTGCAAGTTTGAAAGTCGGAAGGAGGGAGGTAAGTAATGTTACGACAATGAAAAATATGAGTTCATGACTTAATCATAGCCATTAGATTCAAGAGAAGTGTGGGCCATCGATCTGACGCAAGAGGAGCTCGGGAGTTTGGGTTTCGGAAGGACGGGAAAGTGAACTTCGCGAGACACGAAACGTGAAATCGTGAA
The DNA here is from genome assembly GCA_009831015.1 of Picea engelmannii. NCBI lineage: Eukaryota > Viridiplantae > Streptophyta > Pinopsida > Pinales > Pinaceae > Picea > Picea engelmannii. Next base: position 27,294 of record ML791502.1, on the reverse strand, counting down.
GCACCTTTCGTTTAGGTGACTGGTCACAACCTTGGTCACATAGAAGGAGGGATTAAACATGAGACCTAGCACCCAAATACGCTGAAGATTTAAAAGCATTAAGGAGAAGCCCGTGGGTTCCATAGAACCTGTGCCTTAATAAGAAGGGGGCCTATTTAGTTATTTGAAGGTCCTTGAGGGACCGAAGAGTCAATAAGACTCAGTTTATTAATTGATCCTAGACTAGGAGGTCGCTCAGCCCTTAGGAGAGAAGGGGGGTTTGCATCAAGTGGTATTAGAGCAGAGATTTCGTTTGTAGATTTCAGGCGAAGGAGACAAAATAAATCGAAGTTGTAATCTGTGTGTGATAGACAACCAACACAATTCCGTCGAGGAGACGAGGAGAGAAACCTTTAGCCAATCAAGCTGTATAAATGGAGATGTGAGAACTTCGTGCAAGATTAGAGGCGATGGATGCAATGCAGAGACGAGCATCTGATACTGGAGACATCATCGATGTAGAGAGTAAATAAGTAGAAGTCGAAGAAGATGCATGTGAGAATGTTGTCGAAGAACGCTTGATGAGAGCAATTGTTAGGTAGGGAGGTAGAGCCAATATAGAGGTCCTTATGTATGAAGGAAATTTGGATGCTAAAGAGCTGTTGGATCAGATAATATCCATGGAAAAATATTTTGACTATGAGGATGTCGAGGAGGAGAAAAGGGTGAGACATGTTGTCACCAAGCTCAAGGGACATGCAACGCTATGGTGGGATGAACAACAGGATGAGAGGAGAAGCAAAGGAAAACAAAAGATAAAGAACTGGGACATAATGGTAGCCAAGTTGAAGGCTAAATTCATGCCCAAATATTATTAGATCAATTTTTTCAGGAGGTTGCAGAACCTGAGACAGAAAGGTATGACAGTTAAGGAGTACACATAGGAGTTCTACAGGCTAAACATCAGAACTGGACAAAGGGATAAAGACGAAGAAAACGTTACCAAATATATAAATGGCATGAGATATGAAATCTAGGATGAGCTCAACATGATGTCAGTAAGTACAGTGGAGGATGCTTATCAATTTTCACTAAAGGTAGAGGAGAAGTTGGCCAGGAAACAAAGCCAACGAGGAAGAGGTAAAATCCCAGTCCCAAAAAGAGGCAAGGGATTTACCCATGACAAGGCACATAAGTCTAATGATGAGGCTGAGAAACCACATAGTCACTCAGAAAAAGGAGGAAGTTCTTGAGGAAGACAGGGTGTTGGAAGAAGTTTTTCTAGAGGAAGAGGAAGAAGAGGAGGAGGAGAAGTAAGATGTTAGGCCCTTGGAAAGACATGGCACATGTCTTGGGAATGTCCTGAGAAAAAGAAAGAAGGAGGAGGTGAAGCTCACATTTCAGAATCACATAGAGGAAATGTTGAAGCAGAAGGAGCAAAGGATGGAAGATCCCTGATGTTGAGGAAGGTTCTCTTAAAAACAGAGGCAGAAGTTGAAAAGCAAGTGCAGAGGAACAATCTCTTCAGGAAATCTTTCAAGACTAAAGACAGAGTATGCAAGGTGATAATCGACAATGGGAGCACTGATAACTTAGTATCCACGAAGATGGTGGAGAAATTGGATCTGGAGACAACTGCACATCCGAAGTCATACAAAGTCTCATGGTTGCAGAAAGGACACCAGGTAATGGTTACTAAACAATGCTTGATTGAATTTAAGATAGGAGGATATAGAGATGAAATTCTATATGATGTAATTCCCATGGATGTATGCCATATTTTGTTGGGAAGACCATGGCAGTTTGACAGGAATGTCATTCATGGTGGGAGGAAGAATACATTCACCCTAGAGAATAATGGTAGAACACACATGTTGCTTCCAATAGAGGAGAAGAAAGTGAAAGAGGAAGCTAACACAAGCATACCTCTCATGAGTGGGAAGGAACTCTTGAAAGAAGTCAAGAAAGAACAGGAGATACAATTTGTTGTGGTGAGGAAACATAGAGTTATCCTTACAAGTACATCGATGGATGATTTTCCTGAAGAAGTTCAAGAATTGTTGGATAATTTTGATAACATAGTGGTGGATGAGATTCCTAACTCATTACCACCCATCAGAAGTATCAACGAACATATTGACTTGATACCAAGAGCAAGTCTGCCAAACAAAGAAACATACATATTGACACCTCGAGAGAATGAGGAAGTGAAGAACCAAGTCCAGGAATTGTTAGACAAGGGTTTGGTCAAAAAGAGCTTGAGTCCATGCGTAGTACCAACTGTGTTGAGTCCAAAGAAGGATGGAGGATGGAGAATGTGTACAAACTCAAGAGCCATTAACAAGATCACCATCAGGTATAGATTTCCTTTACCAAGGATGGACGATTTAATGGATTGTTTAAGTGGAGTGAATTTCTTTTCTAAAATAGATTTGAAAAGTGGATATCACCAGATTAGAATGTGGAAGACATCCTTTAAGACAAATGAAGGTTTGTATGAGTGGCTTGTTATGCCATTTGGCTTAACAAATGCCCCGAGTAATTTTATGAGGCTGATGAATGAAATACTGAAAGATTTCATTGGCAAGTTTGTGGTTGTATATCTGGATGATATACTGATCTTTAGCAGGACTAAAGAGGATCATTTGAGGCACCTGACACTAATGATGAGGAGGCTAGAAAAGGAGAAGTTGTTGATAAATCTGAAGAAGTCCTCTTTTATGAAGACAAAACTCATTTACTTGGGTTTTGTGATCTCTTCAAATGAATTGAAGTTGGATCCAGAGAAGGTGAAAGAAATCAAAGAATGGTCGTCACCAAAGAGTATGTTTGAGGTAAGGAGCTTCCATGGATTAGCAAGTTTCTATAGAAAGTTCATCAGAGACTTCAGTGGAACTTGTGCACCAATGATGGATACATTGAAGAAGAAACACAAGTATTTTAAATGGACATAGGAGGTCGAGAAGAGATTCAATATAATGAAGGAGAAAATAACAGAATGACCACTTCTGGTCTTGCCAAATTTTGGGAAGACATTTCAGGTGAGATGTGATGCAAGTGGAGTTGCAATTGGAGCAGTTTTGAGCCAGGATAATAGACATGTTGCCTATTTTAGTGAGAAGATGAACGATACCAAGAGAATATACTCCAAGTATGACAAGGATTTTTATGCCATAATTCAAGCCTTGAAGAAATGGAGACATTACCTTGTTCCACAGTCAGGATTTACAATTCATGACCAGATAGGAAAAATTGAATCAGAGGCATGCAAAATGGGTTGAGTTTATGCAGAATTTTACTTTTGTCATAAAACATATTGTTGGGAATGCTAACAAAGTTGTTGATGCATTAAGAAGGAGATGTTTGATTCTGCAAGAATTTCAGGTGAAGACCTTGGGGTTTGAACACGTTAAGGACATGTATTCCGATGATACAAATTTCAAGGAAGCATACGAAGCATGTGAAAACATTGTGCTGAGAGACAAAAGCCAGTGGACAGAGTACATGATTCAAGAGGGACTTATGTTCAAGGGAAATCAGTTGTGCATACCAAAATGCTCAATGAGGGATAACCTTTTGAAGGAAAATCACAGTGGAGGATTGGCTTGACATTTCGGCCATGATAAAATGTTTGCACAGTTGATCAGTTCATACTATTGGCTAGGTATGAGAACATAAGTGATAAATTTTGTGAACAAATGTAGAATATGCCAACATGCAAAAGGAAAAATACAAAACATTGGATTGTATCAACCATTTCCAATACCAGAGAGGCCTTGGGATGCAATAAGCATGGATTTTGTGTTGGGACTGCCAAGAACACAAAGATGATTTGATTCCATATTTGTGGTGGTGGATAGATTTTGAAAGATGACACACTTTATCCCATGCCAGAAAACTAGTGATGTAACACATGTTGCAATTTTTTTTTTCAAGGAAGTTGTAAGACTTCACGGCCTACCCAGAAGCATTGTCTCAGACAAAGACACAAAGTTTGTTGGTCATTTCTGGAGAACACTGTGGAAGAATTTGGGGACGAATTTGTCATTCAACTCAGATTATCACCCTCAGATAGATGGAAAAACTGAGGGGGTAAACAAAAGTTTTGGAAACTTATTGAGGAGTTTGGTCATTGAGCACCATAATTAGTGGGATCAGATTCTGCCACAAGCAGAATTTGCATATAATGACTCACCAAACAAGAGAACTAGGAAGAGCACATTCCAAATATTGTATGGAATGCAACCCAGGGGAGTATATGAGTTGAGATACTTGGAACATAGTGAGATCAAGAGCGCTGGAGCAGAGGATTTTGCTGCAGAAATGAAAAAGATCCATAGCCAAATCATAGGACAGTTGCATAATTCTAACCAGGAGTACAAACACAGAGTTGATCAACATCGCAGAGAACTTCAATTTGAAGTAGGAGATCAGGTTCTGGCACATCTCAGGAAAGAAAGGTTCCCTAGGGGAAAATATAACAAGTTAAAGATGAAGAAGATAGGACCATGTAAGATCGTAAGATCGTGAGAAAGTTTGATGCAAACGCCTATGAGATTGAGTTTCCAGATGATGTGGGAATATCACCCATATTCAACATATCATACATGTATCCTTACAGGGAAGATGACACAGAGGGATCGGAATATCAAGAGAAGATTCAATGGGAGAAACAAATTCCCATGGTAGAAAAACCACAAATAGAAAAGATCGTTGATCAGAGGATTGGAAAAAAGACCAGGTGAAAGACCTATTTTGAATATCTGGTCAAATGGAAGGGACACCCAATAGAAGATTCCAGTTGGGAAAACGAAGCTGACATACAGAAGCATGGAAAGTCAGTGCAAGAGCTCATGGACAGAAGTCCACGAATTTTTGTCAAGGGCATTATGAAGCAAGAGCATTGCTAGCAAGCACGCGGAGCAGGAGAACTCAGCATTGGGAATATTTTCAGAATCTTAATGCTGACAGCTACGGCGAATTCTGAAGCACTCTTGAACCCAACGCCGGAAAAATATTTGGAGGCACGCTTGAACTCAGCGCCGAAAAAATCCCGTGAGACACGCTTGAATGATTACGAGCGAAGCGGGAGTTTCCACTTCGAATCTAGAATGCGATTGGTCCAAGATAGTCGTAGATTAGGTTTTTGGGTAGACAAGTAGTCAGGGGGAACCCTAAGAACCCTCTGAGATAAATAGAGGTTTTGTATGCCCAAATGAGGCTAGCTGCAAGTTAGGAGAATATTTTTGAGTTTTCAGTTTTTGCTTTTGATTTCAATTGTAGCCATTTTTCACTTCTGAATATAACAAAGGAAAATTGACCCAATGCATGGTGTGGACATTGTTTGCAATTCCCTATTATTGTTTTTTCATGAATGAATGATTGAATTTAGTTGTGAGTAGACAGAACAGTGAATGTTAGGATAAGTTTCAATTTTTTCTCTTCTGTTGAGTGGTGCAAGGTGTGCATACAAAATAGAAGGAGTGCTTTAACGAGATCTGTTTCGATTCCGAATCTCAGAAGAGATAGCACAAAACTTTCCCTTTGCAAGGAGTGCAAAGTGACTGCTGCAAGGTGTGCACAATCGTCCACAAGAATTCAAACTTGCGTAAGAAGTGATTGCAAGGTGTGCATCGAGCAAAAGGAGAACGCCAGGAGGGTGGGAAGAATTTCTTTTTAGAAATCCTTCGAATCTGAGTTATCGAAATCCCTGAAACGAAAGGAGTGCACGGGAAGTCGAAATCCTTTTAAGGACTTGTCGTAGGAGTAAAGGTTCAAAACCTTTGAGCGCTTAGAAAATCTTCTAATTCATAGAAATCAGAAGCTGAGGAGGAGGAGAAACAATGGTCATTGGATCACAATGCAAAGGATCAGTAGACACCTGATTCAAGACAAGGTGCATGAGATTTAACGCCTCACACACATAGGAGAGGGAACTCGCAAAATCCGAATTCGCGATTTGATCGAAGTCGTCAGATCAAGGAGAGATTTGGATCGTTGATTCATTTCGAGGGAAGGAGATATCGAAAGTTTAGATATCAGGAAAAGGGAGGTGAAAAATCCTCCAACTTCATGAAGTGCGAAGTCCCAATTTGAAAAGGTAAGGGCAGATCCATTGGATCGCGGGCATTGTGGATTGTCGATCTGGCGCGATTGCAATTTTGAAAGTCGGAAGGAGGGAGGTAAGGAACCTCATGATAATGTGAAATCCGAGTTCGCGACTCAATCATAGCTGTCATATCATGGAGAAGTGAGGGCCGTCAATCTGATGCAAGAGGAGCTTGAGATTTCAGGTTTCGGAAGGACGAGCAAGAGAAATTCGTGAGACGCAAAGTCGCGAAGCGCCTTTCATTTAGGAAACTGGTCACAACCTTGTTCATGTAGAGGGAGGGCTTAAACAAGAGACCTAGCGCCCAAATATGATGAAGCTTTAAAAACATTAAGGAGAATCCTGTGGGTTCCATAGAACCCGTGCCTTAAGAAGAAGGGGGCCTATTCAGTTAATTGAAGGTCCTTGAGGGACTAAAGAGTCAATCAGACTCGGTTTCTTGATCGATCCTAGATCGGGAGGTCGCGCAACCCTTAGGAGAGAAGGGGGGTCTGCATCAGAGGGGAGAGATAGAGAAAGAAAGTGGGGAGGGAAGGAGGGAGAGAGTGAGAGAAGGTTAGAGGGAGGCAGAGAGATAAAGAGAGGGGAAGAGAGGGAGAGGTAGATATGGGGGGGAGAGAGGGAGATAAATAGAGGGAGGAAGGTTGAGAGATAGGGAAATAAAGGGGGAGTGAAGATAGGAGGGGTATATAAAGAGAGATTGAGAGGAATAGAGTGATATAGGACCAAAAGAGAGAGAGAGAGAGAGAGAGAGAGAGAGAGAGAGAGAGAGAGAGAGAGAGAGAGGTGGGAGAAAGGGTGTGAGGAGAGAGATATGGAGGGATGGAGAGTGAGAGGGAGGGGGGCGAGGGAGAAAAGGAGAAGGGGGGGAGAGATTGGGAGAGATTGAGAAAGCGTGTGAGAGAGAGAGGGAGGAAGGTTGAGATATAAGGGAAGAGAGGGGGGTGGAAGATAGAAGTGGGGGTAGAGGGGAATATATATAGAGAGAGGGGTAAAGAGAGAAGGGAGGTAGAGAGAGTGGGAGAGAGGTAGAGAGAATGGGAGAGAGGTAGAGAGTGAGAGAATACAGGGGGACTGAGTGAGTGAGTGAGTGAGAGAGAGAGAGGGATATATAGAGCGAGAGTGAGAGAGAGGGAGAGGTGAAAAAGAGGGGGGGAAATAAAGGGGGGTATCAAGGGAGGACATGAGAGAGTGTTGATATTTGGGTACCTTAGAAGGTGGTTCCCTTGTGTTTTTGAGCCTCTAAACATAAAGGGGGAGACTATTACCCTTATTAATTTACTTTATGTTCTAATTTCACTTTGACTTAGGAGTTTAAGAAAAAAGTTAAATACGTCACATAAGTCATTAAAGTGACATTTAATTCACTTTGTGGGTGAGTTAAAGGACATAAAGAAAAATAAGGAAAGTGTGTTTCCTAAGTTAGATTTTTGGATTAAATATCACCCATTGATTAGACATGGCTAGATTGGATCTAGGCCATTGATCTTTTAGGGCTTGGCCAAAGAGAGGCTAAAGGAGAAAAAATGGTAATGAAGAGGCTCATTATTCATTTGATCACTTGAGAGACTTGGGCGAGGAGAAGAAAGTGAAGAGAAGAGAGGTTGAGGGTTTGGAGGCCCTTGGGCACATTCTCAAGGAGGAGAAGGGCACACAATGGTGAAGGCTTGGATTATTGAGCTTGGAGGGAGAAATATTGCATAGGAGGGTGAATCCATGAAGAAGGGAACATTTTCTTGAGCTTAGTCACATTATAGGAGGAGGGGCGCTCTCATATGGAAAGAGGTGCATTCTAGGAAGAAGGCACACTTTCTTGAGGAGGTTGAAAGGCTTGGATAAGGGAACACTTGCTTGATGAAGTAGCAATGCTTGGATAAGGGCAAACTACATAGAGGAAGGGTTTCTGTGAGAGAGGGGTGCACCTAAGGCAAAGGGGTGCTTGTGTTGAAGCTTGGACAAGAGGAGGGAACATGAAAGAGAGAGGGCGCACATGTCCAAGAGACTCATCAATTATCACATTGTTTCTTCAAGGATGACACATCTATAAGTGGGAAAAGGAAAAGACATATTAAGGAAAATGGAAACAAAAGGGTAAAGAGGCTAATGGTTTAGAAAGGAAAGAAGGGAGCACTAAGGCTAAGGGTGCCAGACACATGAACAAGGGACTCCAAAGAATCCAAGATTGGTTTTTATTGTACTAGATTCACTTGTTGTAGTTCTCCTTGTTGTATTTATGCTTTGAGATATCCAAATATATGCATCTAGCTCTAACTGATTTTCCCCATGGGGGTTTTTCCAGGGTCATGTTTACCAAACACTTATGTGTCGATTTTCATTCATGGTTAGATGTGTAGATCAACATTTTAGAGTTTTAAATATCCAAGAAGTGTTATTTGTTTTGAGTATTATTGCATGTGCTAACCAGTGGTATGAAAACACTTGCAAGGGCACGTGAAAAGAACACTTAACCACAAAAATTATGAGCAGAAAGTTACTTGACAATTTTTGTCCTAAAACAACACCAAAGGACATTTGGAATATTAAACTTAGATCCCAACAATAGGTCAAACATAGACCTAGTTGGGAAGCTTCATAGAACCTCATTTTTCTTCATGGGTGCAAGTCCCAAGGCAAAGGAAAGAGGCAAGTCAAAGGAAAGAGGCAAAGGAAAAGGAAAGAGGAAAGTCAAAGGCAAGAGGCTTAGCAAGGTGAAGAGGGCACATTTTTCAAGGGATAGCAGGCACAAGTTTGAGGGACTCCATTACAATCTTGAGGATAAACTTGGATTGTATTAGGTTCCTTGTGTATTTACTTGTTGTAGAATTTCCTTCTCAATATCCATTATATATATATCTTATTGGTTTTTCCCATGGGGTTTTTTCGAGGGTCATGTTGACTAAAACTTATGTGTTCATTTTTCATGTTTGCTTAGCATTTTAGTGATAGGTTGTTAAATACACTTAGAGGGTATTTGATGTTTTTAGTTATATGCATGTGATAATATTTATGGCAGCCTAAACCATACATTTAACCCATGCAAGAGAGCCTCAAATGGGAATGAAATCACATGACTAAAGGAATATTTTCTGGGAATAAATATCAAACTATGTGACTGTCCTAAAACAGTTCAGTAGCAGCCTGTGAGAAAGTATTGATTTGAATATTTTGAACATCAATTTAACTGTCCAAAAACAACGAGACAAAACAGAGCTTGAAACACCCTGAAAATAGTTCCCAACAACAGGTCAAAGGCAAACCTCTATTGGAAACCTTAGGTGCCTCGAAAATCTTCATGCTATCAGAGATGAAGGGAAGTAGAGAGGGATGATTTGTGAAGAAAACAGGGAGAATTTTTTTGGGTAAAGATCAGATCTATTGGTTGTTTTTGGATAGAAAGTTTATAGTCCAAAACAGTGAGAAAAAATCAGATTTGAAAGTGCCTCTCATTTAGTGCATGTTGGGAAAATTTACATAGGTTAAGGAGCCTCATTTTCACACTTGAGATTGGTGTGTTAGAGGATGATTTATGTTGTTCATATTTTCTCAGTTTTACTTGGTTATAGTTTATCAGTATTAACATCAGATGACGACCTTCATGGTGTCATATTTGAGGATGAGGTTGATCTTGCCTTTTTTACTAAGAGCAATAAGAAGACCAAGCATGTGCCCAAAGTTGGGGCTAATGAGAAGTAGTCGAGAGGATAGGGTGAGAAGCATAAGGACATGAGAAAAGTGGGATGCATTGATTGTGGTGATATGGGGCAATATGTTGGACGGTGTCCCAAGAAGAAGAAGATGTAGTAGGATGGTGCAATAGTGACAACATAGGAGCAAGCGTTTACTGCTCAATTTGAGAGGGAGTGTACTCTCATAGGTTGTTGTTTTATAGTTGAGACAACATCCAATAGTTGGTGTGTAGACAAATTTGGGGAGGTACCATAGATTGAGAGTGTTGTATCTCATGGGACATAGACTCAGTTGTCGAGTACACCATATTCAAGGGTGACTGGTCCACCCAGGACAATTTCAGTTTCAGAGTTTCCAAGTAGACAGAGAGTTGGTGCAGGTGCTTCAGAGCATGAGAAATTGATGAGAGAGAGTAGGGTTCCAGAGAGTTTTGGGTCTCACTTGGCTATGGAGACGAGAAAATTAGTTTCACATTCCTCTTCAGGAGGAAGTCCCTTGGTGAGAGACCAAGGTGGGGATCTTTGGTGAGATGCCAAGATCGTGAGACTCTTGGTGAGATGCCAAGAGCTAGAGACTCTTGGTGAGATTCCAAGAGGTAGAGATCCTTGGTGAGAGGCCAAGGAAGAGATATTTGGTGAGATGCCAAGATCAATATCTTTGTTGAGATGCCAAGATCAAGGCTTGGATCAATAAGGACCTTGATTCAAGGAATTCTCGGATAGGTGGAGATGGAATTCCATCTAGAGATCATGCAGGTCAAGTAGATCAGAGTCAAAGGCCACTTTTGATGATCAAGGTACAACCATACTCACCGAGTATTGTATAGCAGGCAATGGTGTGCATTGCAGGGATGATATTGGAGGGGTGAGTGACACTTTCCTTGGTAAGAGGGAGTGTTGAGATTAGGGTACCTTGGAAAGTGGTCCCCTCGTGTTTGTGAGTCTCTAAACACAAAGGAAGATACTATTACCTTTATACCTTTACTTTATGTTCTAATTTCACATTGACTTAATCCACTTAAGTCATAAAGTGACAATTAATTCACAAAGTGGGTGAATTAAGAGACATAAATAAAACTAAGGAAACTTAACCAAAAGTGGGTTTCCAAGCGAGATTTATGAAATGAGATCTCACCCATTCATTAGACTTGGCAAAAGTTAATCTTAGCCATTGGTCTTTTAAGTTTTTCCAAAGAGAGTCTAAATGAGGCAAAAGGGTAAGGATGCGATTCATTCTTCACTTGAGAGAGTTGATTGAAGAGGAGGAGAGGAAGTGAGAGTTTCAAGGATAAAAAGGAGGCACACTTGTGGAGGAGGGAATAAGTTACCTTGAGGAAGCTTTCATGGAGGCTAGATACTTGATCTAGAGGAGGGGCGCACTTGGTAGTAGTGTGCACCAAGCCAAGGAGATGAGGTTCTCTTGGGAAGAGGGTGCAAGGTTCAAGGAAATATTCAAAGGAAAAGGAAAGAGGCAAGGCAAAGATGGCATACCAAGGAAAAGGGCACATTCTTCAAGGACTAGAAGGCATAAGTTTGAGGGAATCCATTACAAGCTTGAGGATAAGCTTGGATTGTATCAAGTCCCTTGTGTATTTACATGTTGTAGCATTTTCTTTGAGATCTCCATTATATATATCTATCTCTCTTATTGCTTTTCCCCATGGGGGTTTTTCTAGAGTCTTGTTGACCAAAAACTTACGTGTTCATTTGTCATGTTTGCTTAGCATTTCAGTGGTAGGTTGTTAAATATCCTAAGACGTTATTTGATGTTTTAATTTATATGCATGTGCTAATATTTATGGAAGCCTAAACCATACATTTAACCCATGCAAGAGAGCATCAAATGGGCATCGAATCAAATGACTAAAGGAACATTTTTTGGGAAGAAATATCATGCTGTGTGACTGTCCTAAAATAATCCTGTAGCATCCTATGAGAAAGTCTTGACTTGACTATTTTGGACAACAAATTAACTATCCATAAATAGTGAGACAAAACATAGCTTGAAACACCTTGAAAATAGTGCCCAACAGTAGGTCAAAGACAAAACTCTGTGGGCAGCCTTTGGTGCCTCGAAAATCTTCAGAGAGGGGCAGAGGAAGAGGGGGAAGGGAGAGAGGGAATGAGATATAGTGGCACAAGGAGATAGAGGGGGGAGGATGGATATAAATAGATAAACATAGAGAGTGGTAGAGGGGTTAAAGAGAGGGAGAGGATGAGAAGGGGGGAGAGTGAGCGAGAGTAAGTAGGAAAGAGAGAGAGAGATAATGTGTGTGTGTGTGTGGTGGGAGTGAGGGGTGGAGAAAGAGAGAAGGGTAGAGAGAGGGAGAGAGATATTGTTAGGGAGGGATAGAGAGAGAGGAAGATAATAAGAGAGAGGGGGAG
>ML791502.1:0-15118 GCA_009831015.1 Picea engelmannii | reverse complement strand
TATGGTAGATGCGGGAGGTATTTACCTCCACGTGTAAACCTGACGAGAATAGAATATTCTGGGAAGCAAGAAGAAACCCTAATTAATTAGTTAATAACCCTAGAAGACAAGTCGGCTCAAGAGAATGATTTGTATTAGGTTATTAGCCTCCAAGATAAGAAGTAGGCTAAAGGAAATGTTATATACTAAAGAATTAGTACCCAGAATGAGAAGTCGGCCCAGGCAGTCTACCATAAATAGTATAAATACAGGAGGAAAGTCTTCATTCTGGCCAGTATTCTCAAAACTGCAGAAGCAACACTTGTGCGCACTACAGTTGGTCAGTTTGTGCACAAGTTTGGAGGAGAGTTGTTGTTGCAGCTGTTGCAACTAGAAGATTTTGGTTTTGGCTTGGATGCTCTCTTGGTTATGGTTTGGACTCTCTGATCAGCTCTTGTTACTCTTGCTTGGTGCGCTATCCTTGGAGAAATGTGTGCCACCTTTGTTTGTCTATCTAGCCTAGGGTTTTCTTCCGGAATGATTCTCTGTCAAGGTTAAGGTGCTCGGGGGTGGCTTCGACCTATGGTTGGGTGACAATATTGTTATATTGTCTATGGTTAAATGAGCACACCCATTATTTTCTAACAGGTTATGGGCCCACACTATCTTTAGACAGTCTAACCGTTGGAAGATAGATTGGGAGGATTTGCTTAGTTGCAATTGTAGTTGCAGCTAGTTTTTGCTGCAACAACGAAACCCTAACCCTCTCGTTGAAGAACCTTAAGGGAAGGGATTGACCTAATTTCCGGATAGACTAGTGCGCCCTAGCCTAGCGCATCTCCTGGTACTCTCAGCAAGCTAAGACGTCAAGTTTGAGTTTTTGGTCAAATCTAGGGTTGACCAAGTCAAAGAAAACATGAATTACTCTACGAAGTCAGAAAACAAGTTAGAAGGGGCTTCTAACTTCAGAGAATCGAAGAAAAGGATTGACCTCATCCTTGCCAAGAATAAAGTGTTAGATATCGTGAAAGGAAAGATCGTGCAACCAACATTTGAAGAAGGAAAAGGGAAGGAACCTTAGAACGTTGCAGTTTTGGAGAAGTTCAAAGACAGTGACATCAATGCCATGAGTATCATAGTGGAATCTATAAAATACCACTTGATACCCTACATCTCCCATCTTGACTCATTTAAGAATATGTATGATTCCCTAATAAACCTCTTCTCAATAAAAAACACTGGAAGGTAATGAGTTTGAAGAATGAGCTCTGTGACATGAAAATGAATGATGATGACAACATAACATCATACTTTGTGAGAATATCTCAGTTGAGAGATCAACTACAAGCCATTGAAGAGATCATTTCAGAGAAGGAACTGGTAAATATAGTACTCAATGGTCTTCCCAAGACATGGGATGCATTTGTCGCAAGCATGAACACAAGGAAGGAGTATCCCACATTTGAAGAAATTTGGAATTGTTGTGAACAAGAATAATCAAGGAACAGTGCAAAAGAGAAACCCTAAGATAAATACAATGATCAAGCCTTCACAACAAAATTCAAGAATTTCAGGAATAAAAAGAAGTTTGGCTCCATGAAGAAACCAAATCAAGCGAAAGATATGTCAAAAATACAATGCTTCAATTTTCGAAAGTATGGTGACTACAAGAATCATTTTCCCGAGTTAAAGAAAAGGAAGGAAACACATGAAGCATCAGTTGCCGAAGAAAGGGAACCCTCAAAGAAATCCAAGCAGGACAAAACAAACTTCTTATTCTAAGACAAGGTAACAATACTCTTTATAGTTCTTGTACATACCATGTTTTCTGTACATATCTTGCATATCTATTTCTAGAAGATAGTATGTTCAAAGATAAAATATACCTATGGAAGAACAACAAGATAAGGATTGTTGTCACAATGACTACAAGTGAGGCAATACACATGAAAGGATGAAGTACATCAACAAACCCTAGTAACAATTCATGTTGAATTTATTACATAAGTAACAACTGCAAGATAAGATGAAATTAGAATCAAACTTGAAGAAACCTGGGAGTAAAAACAAAAAGAAGTCAGCAATCAAGAGGAAATTGGAAAAGGACTTATGACACTTTGCAGAAGGAAATAAGGATGCAGACGAAAGCGTGGGCTCTCTTAATTGGAGGGAGATGATTACATAATTCCAAAATATGAGCATGCACTCATGCATGGAGCAAGGATTATGAGGGAGCTAATCCGAAATAATATGATCCTTTGAAGATGATAAAGTATCTATCCATGGTAGAAACCATGAAAAGCAACACGTGTTCAAGTGTGATTTTAGAAGAAGTCTTCTTTGAAAAGAAGCCTTAAAATATCCTTGGTTATCCATCCACGTACATGATCCTATGATGAAAGGAAGAAGTCGAAATCTTCAGGGCATGGAATCTATAGAAAACTCCATGGACCCAAGAGATAAAGAGAAACATGAGGAAGAACATGAAGATTCCAAGAAAGAAGGAAAAGCCAGAACAACCAGTCATTGTATCGAGAATCACAAGACTACTAGCCTGATATGAACTCACTAAAAGCAATCAAGCAGAGGAACTGAAAGTTGTTATGAATAACAATGTATGGAAGACTTATGAATGAAAGAATTGCAAGATCCAGAACTAGAGGTTCTCCTAGATGGAGGGAGAAGACTATGATGATTATTTGTTCCAGTAAACCAAATATACCTCTACATGAGCCATTATATAGTCTACAATATCCATGGTTTGGAGTTTACATCAGATGAATGCAAAGACTGTTCTCTAGAATAATTGAACAAATAGCGTATGAAGAGCAACCTCAAGGCTTTGAGGTATACCAGAAAGAGAACCTTGTATGCAGATGAAAGAAGACAACTTGGTTGAAAACCTCCAATGCACAGTAGAAGTGTGGTGAAAATTTTCTATAACAGAGATATTGTATCATAATGGTTACTAAGAAATCTAGGATGATGGATTGCAAATATATGACAAACTCTCATGGTGACAGAAGAAGTGCCACTTGGATATGTTCCATTTTGACCCTTGCCATGATGTTATGAGCTAGTAGGAAACAAAAAGAGTTGAATCCAACTATGATATACTGTAATGATCAGAGTTGTATGAAGCCTTCAGAGAAAAAACAGTGTTCCAGAAAGACCAAAGTACATTGAGATCAAGCATCACATTCTCCATGATGAAGTCCAGAAAAGATAAAGTGGTTCTCCAATATATATCTCCACATATGAGTAGATAAGCAGACATTTTGGTAAAGCTTCTGTCCAAGATGAAAGGGTTTGTGTACTCAAGCTGGAGCTCGTGGAGACAACTTCCTTATTGAAAAAGGAAGAGATGACTCCCAGGTTGGGAGGGAGCACTGATGTGTATTGATTTATGGAGAATCATTTTTCAAGTTCGAAAAATGGTCCAGGATGAGAAATTCCTTTCCAATTTCGAAAGCGGTTTGATATTTCTGACGGACATGCATTTTCCAGTTCAGAAAATGGTCCAGATCAAACGATCATTTTCGTAATGAAAATGGTTCGATGGATTGAGGATGTACCATAGACATCAATTCCCCTTGTGGCCAGTGTAGGAGAATGGTCTAGGACAATCTCTCTTCTTGACAAACACTCTCAGTAGTGGTCAAGAAGACTGGTCTGCCTCGCTAGACAGTCATTCTTTCGAAGCTCACATTTGTGAGCAGTTTCGAAGAATGGTCTATTTTGGAGGTTGGTGCAGGACAATCATTTCCTTAGGAAATGGTCCGGACAATCATTCCCTAGGGAAGATTCATTCTCTCCAGGTTGCACTTTGTTTAGTGCCGAAGGAATGGCCTAGATAGGTGAATAGTCCAGGTTCAACAATTAGGGATAAGCATTCCCTAGGGCAAACTCATTCTCTCCAGGTTGCGCTTTGTTTACTGCCAGAGGAATGGCCCAAATAGGTGAATGGTCCAGGCTTAGAAATCGGGACAATTATTCTTCCTTGCTTGAGAAGAATAGTCCAAATATCTCATCATTGATGTTTTACCTTTTGAGGGTAGATGCTCTTCCAGATCTCACAGATGTGAGTGGAATAATGGCCCATATGATTTTGTTTATATCATAACAATGTTTTATGTGCAGGTCGACATCAGATGATATGATTGTTATGGAGACTGTATGTCTCCGGACAATAGATGTATACTACTGTGGTGAATGTGTTCCATTGATTGTGACTATATGTCACTAATCAAGTATCTGTGTGCTACTTGGTGTGGCAGTGTACCACTGGATTGTAGTTGTGTACTACTATGGATAGACACAATTGTGTTCTATTGAATGACATTGTTCTGATTGCCTTGAAAACTATTAGTAGTGTTGGAAATGATTATCAGCTAGATAGATGATCAATGGACAGAGATTCCCTAGACAGAAAATGGTCCAGGACATTCATTCTTCTAGGACATATGTTTGGATTAGAAGAATGGATCTTGTGTCACTCTGTGGAGTGAGTGACTTATCCAACATCATGTCTGATTACCCAGATGGAGTATGGTTTTGAGAGATGATGCAACTGATGACATTGATAGTGATGATGGTTCTCATGATCTAATCATGAGATAGTCTATACGACTATGTTGATTCTACCGGGTGAATGGTATGTTTGTGATCAATACCATTACCTTCAATACCTCCCTAGCTAGGAGGGAGTGTTGATATTATGGTAGTTGCGAGAGATATTTACCTCCACGTGTAAACCTGACAAGAATAGAATATTTAAGGAAGCAAGAATAAACCCTAATTAATTGGTTAATAACCCTAGAAGAGAAGTTGGCTCAAGAGAATGACTTGTATTAGGTTATTAGCCTCCAAGAGAAGAAGTCGGCTAAAGGAAATGTTATATATTAAAGAATTAGTACCCAGAATGAGAAGTTGGCCCAAGCAGTCTGCCATAAATAGTATAAATAGATGAGGCCATTCTTCATTCTAGCCAGTATTCTCAGAACTCCATAAGCAACACTTGTGCACATTGCAGTTGGCCAGTTTGTGCGCAAGTTTGGAGGAGAGATGTTGTTGCAGCTGCTGCAACTAGCAGATTTTGGTTTTGTCTTTGACTCTCTCTTGGTTATGGTTTGGACTCTCTGATCAACTCTTGTTACTCTTTCTTGGTGTGCTATCCTTGGAGAAAGGTGAGCCGTTTGGCTATCTGGCCTAGGGTTTTCTTCCAGAATGATTCTATGTCAAGGTTAAGGTGCTCGGGGGTGGCTTCGGCCTATGGTTGGGTGACAATATTTTTATATTATCTATGGTTAAATGAGCACATTCATTACTTTCTAACAGAGATATGGGTAGATATCGAGTGAGTGAGAGATAGGGGGGAGAGGGAGGGAGTGGTAGAATGGTAGACTCAAAAGAGAGAGAGGGAAAGAGAGCAAGATGGGGGGAGGTAGAGAGAGAGATACATATAGAGACGTGTGTGTGTGTGTGTGTGTGTGTGTGTGAGAGAGAGAGAGAGAGAGAGAGAGAGAGAGAGAGAGAGAAGGTAAGCCGAAAACAAAGAGAAAGGGGAGGAGGGGTTGGAGAGAGAGGGATATGGAAACATGAGGAGAAATCAAGTGAGAGAGAGGGATAGAGTGGTCAGAGAGAAAGGGGAATATAGAGGGATAGAGAGAGATGTTTTTTTTTATTAAGAACACTTATTCATTCCTAATAGCACACGTGTGCTCTAGAAATGCACATGCATAGGCTCTTTTCGTTTATATTTTTTTCGGTGGAAGTGACGAATATAACATACGTGTTTGCTAAGTTGGTTGCCTCAGATTTAGATTTAGGATGACAAACCTACTGGTTTGGTCTTCAAATACATTAAAACCTCCATCTTAATGAATACCTCTCAATGTCTTTATTTTTTATGTTATTTTTATATAGGCTACACAAATTTGTTGTCGACAATATTACAAACACAGATATAATATAGATTATGTAGATTCCAAATTTATAATTTAAAATTTTTATATATTGTTTATGATTTTTAATATATTTTCATCTTGACATATATAAAAATCCTAAAATGTATACCAATTTTATTTCTTCAATGACTTTTTATCGGCTTAACCATTTTTCAAATAAGTTATATGTTGCACTAGAAGAGACCAGGATCTACAATCTAGAAAACATGATTGATATTGTTAAGACCCACATAGCTTGCACTAACAAAACACATTGTAATTTTAAGGATATAATGACTTTCATAATTTAAAAAAATAAAAAAAATAATATTATAAATTATGAAAAAATACATCACACTAAAAAAATGGGTTATGTACAATTATAATTTTTTTTAAAAGAAATTGCATCGTTAAGGTACTCAACACCTACACTAATGAAAACATATACATTATATTTTGCTTGAAAAATAAGATACCACTATTAGAAAAATCAGATTTCACATAATTATTCATAAAATCTATAAATACCTACATTTCATCTTTTACGTCATATTCAAATTCATTGGAAAAGTACCTTGAATAATCCCTCCAAGTTAACGTTGTTTTTCCATGTTTACATTACCACTAATAAATCATGAAAGACTATCATTAACTTACACCCACCCATAATATTATATACATATATATTCTATAAAATTTAATTTATATATTTTTATAATTTTATATATTACATTTTTTTTAATTTTAATTTATTTTTAACCATTTTATTTTTCACTTCCCCAAACACAATAACAACTTACAAACATATAAAACACAATAACAACTTACAAACATATGAAACACAAACCACAACTTTGATAAATAAACCCTCTAACTATCATAAATGCCATTGCATACACACTTATTAAAAATTTAATCCATTCCAAAAATTCATTAAATTTTAATAAATTGTTTTATTTCATATGGTACGATTCTTTTAAATAATATATTTATTAATGTACTAACAATATAATCCCTACATCCTAAAATCTTGAAGCTACGAAAAGTTTGAATGATAATCTTTCATATGTAAAATGGTTAGTATTTATAATTGATTTGAAAAGATATTTTATTTAATAATATTATTTGTATGGTTGATATTCATAAGAAAATTATCAACAAAGTACATTTTATATTTTATTTTTATGTTAAATTCCCCTTAGCTAACTTTATTAGTAGAGATTTTAAAATCTTATATTTAATAAAAGCTTGAACAATAATTATTTATATGTGAAATAAATTATATTTATAATAGATTTGATATGGATTGTATTATTATATTATTTTTATCTATTTCGATGTTTTCAGAGTGGAAAAAAATTGGAGGAATTAGCTTGTAGGGTCATTTTAGGTCATTTTAGTGTCAGGTTCTAATTTGGAAAATTGGGGTTCCAAACCTTCTAGAGGCATTTTGAGTCATCAAATGACATTTTTAGAGGTTCTGGCATCCAAAAATTTTACCCACACCATTGATGATGTTCTACACTCTGAAACTTTTCCAACGATGCAAACCATACCTCAATCAGAACTCACATGCAAAACTTATGCCTCCCACAAGTTGACCTACCTTGTTGAACACCATCTTATGATTGGATACCACATCAACCCCACTTACTCAATCGTATAGGGCTAGCCATATGTGGAATTTAGAGAATATTCTATAAGTTCCAAACCTTATCACTAATTTAGGGTTGAGGACGTCAAAACCCTACCCCTAGATGATTATCGGGATATGTTAAATATCGGGCCGCTAAGAGAAGGGGTTCTAGTCTTTAGCGTTGTATTTGTTCAATAGCTAAGCAAAGCACCTAGGAGTGGTATTTTGAGATCATAATCAAGGAGGAGAGATTATGTAGCATCCGTACAAGCCATACATGTCACAATGTCAAAGGCAACTCCACAAAGAGTGTCTCTTTATTTGTACTTGCATTTGAAGAAAAGAGAGCAAAGCAACCTCACCTTCTAGTTGAGACTTTTTCTCTCATATTGGGTTTCCTAGGTTATATCTTGTGTTTGTTTTTTGGGATGGTGTGTGATTATTTATTTTTGTTGTCTATTTTTTCACATTTCATCTATTTCATACATTTAAGTAAAAAATAATTAATTAAAAAATCTGAGATCTAAAGGAAATTAATCTTCATAGTAAAAATTTTAATATTTTATTAAATTTATTGGAATGAATTGTTCCATTAAAATATCCACAACAATTTATAGATCATGATTAATAATACCAAAACACGTTAGAACTTAAAAACATAAATTGATCTATTAAAATATTAATAAAGTGTGATATATCTAAGAAATTATAATATATCTATAATTTTTAATACTTATATTTATATATTTATAACGATTAAATAAATATTTAAAAGAAAAAAAAAAACACGTTCGAACTTAAAAACATAAATTGATCTATTAAAATATTAATAAAATGTGATATGTCTAAGAAATTATAATATATCTATAATTTTTAATACTTATATTTATATATTTATAACGATTAAATAAATATTTAAAAGAACAAATTTTTTTATAGTGACTTATAATAAACATTATTTAAAAAAAAAATTATACACTTTTATTAAATGATAAAAAATAAATTGCAAAATCATTAAATTTATTTTATATTAAATAATTAGATTTTGAAAAAAGTGCACCTAGACCTACCAATATTGATGAATTTTAAAATTCGATGAATACTTTAAAGTAAAAGCTTTTAAACAATGTTTCTATGACAAAGTAGAAGTTGTTAAATGGTGTTTGTATGTTGTCACTCAGGGGATTTGAAGCTCACATTATAATATAAATTTTAAATTGTGAATTGAATTATACCTTGCATCAACATAACCATAGCAAACAATAATTTTTTGAAGGATCACAAGTGTTAAAATATATATATTGTGAAAAATTTAAAAACATAGTTCATATGTTTTAAAGACATTTTCTCACCTTATTAGTCCCTGCTTCAAGGCAGTATTGAATATTGCAAACGGTTTTAGTTTTTTAACATTTTGGCACATTAATCAAAATCTATAACCCAAACTTTCAATCTTATATTTCATTGACTACTTTTTATCAACATATCAAACGATGACAACACTTTTTAAAACTAATGACAATCTTTGACGTCTTATTTGGCCTCATAACGAGGCCAAACATAAAGCAAGATGAAATGTTTTGTTTAGAATTTAGGGGAAACCTATATAACATCATTTTAGTGGATTATTGCTAATCTTAAAATATCCTATCTCGTAACCTCGTCCAATGGCTCATAAATGTAATGACGATGTACAAGGGATAAGAAACATACCCAAAGCATTTTAAGGAATGAATGATAAGATGGTATCAAGTTGGCCCTCTAATTCTGCAGTGAGGTAGTTTATAGATTCTCTCGGCCTAACCTCTGTGCCCTGTCCCGCCTTATAATTTCTGAAAGTAGGGACTTGCTGCTTTGCAACTTGTTTTGTTAATAATATAAACCATAACAAAACATGAGAATGTTACAAAGATAATAATGCTTGAGTTTTTTTAATAATTTTAATAATATAGATTTCCAATATCACATATATATATATATATATATTTTTAGTCACAAATTAATTTTGGAATTTAAGGGGGATTTGGGGACATCAACATAGATTTTACATCAATCATTATAGATATTAACAAATAGAGAAATGTGCACCATAAATCATTATATAAAAAATATGACATTCAATAACTTAATAAAATGGAGAACTAAACTTCGAAATCCTCTTATACCTATATAAAAAATATAATATTCAGTTACTTAAAAAAAATGACTTGCATGTTTTTATTTTCAGTCACCATCATTCTTTTTGTTTATTTTTTTATTCTTTGTATTTACACAACAATATGATTGGTGAACCTTCCTTTTAATAAAGTTCATTGTCACATCATACTTTCACTTTCACCCATAAAAATAGAATTACACATTGCATCCAAGCCCTCCTTCAAGTTGATATACAAATAATGCAATGCAATATATTAATTTCAATTTCAATAATACGAATACATATATCTAAAAATGAAAATCAATCAACACTCACACATAAGGAAACATAACATAGTCAATACCATCTCAAAGTATAACAAGCTTTCTTCTTAAGATTATGCCTTATGAAATACATTCAAGATTGAGCATATACCATTTCAAGATTGAGAAGATATAGTTAATTAGAAACACAAGTAAAGTGAATCAATGCATCAATTAGGTAGTATATAATTAGGTAGTATATACTAGAGATATTTTCTTGGAAATAAAATACTATAAGAGATAGTATATTTCCAAGAATATCAAACCCATAACCACGAAGAACCATAAATACCTACAATGGAAAAAAATGCAAAGACATGTTATGTTGAACACATATGATAACATTTTCAAGAACCTTATAAGATTCCATAACAAGAGCATTGGTTCATATAAAAAACATGCAAACAACATACTTTCCTAAAGATCAAGGAACCAACATACAAGGCATTCCTTTAGGAAACAACCAATCTAATTCTCTCATGTCTACTTTTTACAAGGCATTCCTTTAGGAAACAACCAATCTAATTCTCTCACGTCTACTTTTCCTTTCATTACTTTTCATTTCAAAAAGGAATACTTTTTGGATAACACTTAATCAATTGGATATTTTTCTATGGATATTTTTCCTATCCACTCAGGACCAAATATCCTTCCAATGGAATGTTTTATTTCTTATTAGCACTTCAATGAATAACCTTTATTATTCTACCCCTTGGATTTTTTTGTACATATACCCTTCTTCCAATGCGAACACTGATTTACTAGTGGTTTTCTTTCTTTGAATACTTCTTATACAAATGTGGATAATTCATAATTATCATTTCTTCCCATGCTTGCACATAAAGATGAATCACCCACTCCATGAGTCACAACTCACCTCATGGGATCCTTTCTTTTCTCATGCAACAAAACTTTCCACTTTCCAACATTTCTACCTTTAGGGCTATGGAGTCCTCCATAACACCCTATGTATACAAATGATATTTGTCACTTGTTGTATTCATGTTTCAGGTAAGAATCCGTACTAATTTACATTTTCAAGTCATTCCAACTTTGTGGCAGTTGAATACTATTTTTTTTTCTCATACAATTATTTATCATTCCCAATGGCTCATAAAAACATTGGGATCATCAAACTAATTTTTTTCCTTGTAGGACAATGTTAACCCTCTCAAAAACCTATACATCTTGACCTTTCCATCCTAGATGAAGTTCACATACCTCAAAAGATCCAAAAATATTCTCTCATGCTCCTCCATGTCCATGAATTCTAGGTATGAGTTCAAATAACTCTTTCACTTTCTTGTCATATTACTATTCCGACAAGTATTCATGTTGGAAAAATTTCTTGAACTCTTTCCAAGATTTTTTTTATCATTATCATTTGTATAGTTTTGCCCTTCTTTTTGTAGGACCTTCACAAATCAACCAAATCGATTGGGTCCACCCTACTTATTCTTCCATTGGACTCTACTTTATTTATTTTCCATGCTAACACATAGCCTTATGAATTATCCCTCATGGATGGAAGATCTATAGACATTCCCTGAGATTGTAACACTCATAAAGGAACCAAAATTCCCTCCTGCACCTCCAATTCTGCAAGGAAATATGTATGCAACAAAGTTTCCTACTCTTTAAGGATATCAATTATATTATTGTGGTTTGACTGTAATCTATCCTACTCGTATCAAATTTCTAGGTGCATGAGTGGATTCCTATATCCAAAAGTTTCCCATCGACTATTTGGTTGCTCAATTTTGAGCTTGGAGCATGAATTTATGCCCATCTAAAGTTTTTTTAGGAATTTTCCCATTCGATGACGTCAATATACCATGTGGAACCATCCTTACCATTTTCATCCTACATGGCTCAATTGATGTGGCTTCTTATCCACTATGGAAATAAGGCCCTATTGCTTCACTAATAAACACATGATTGGATATTAACCATCCAACCTTTCCCAAAACTATGGATATCTGGTATATAGGATTTGAATCTTCATAGCATTACCATTATATAGAATTCTAATATTTTTGAATCTTTGGATAGCCCTTTTCCAAAGTCAATGACTCCCACTATACCCGTCTGCCACCTGGAATTTCCTCATTGACACCCTTCTTTTATGTGTGCCCAATGACAAGGTGCCACTTGTCGCTAGACCATTTGTTGTGAAAATAGTGATTCCCACCTCCTCTTTCTCATTTATTCCTTCGATGCGCAAGTTTCACGTCCATAAGATCGGATTGTGTAGAAAAGACTAAATCAACGACCTTGATTTCTTGCAAAAAAACAAGTTGCACGATATTTAACAAGATCTTTTTCCTCGATGGATATGATG
This sequence comes from Picea engelmannii, assembly GCA_009831015.1. Lineage (NCBI taxonomy): Eukaryota > Viridiplantae > Streptophyta > Pinopsida > Pinales > Pinaceae > Picea > Picea engelmannii. The sequence continues at coordinate 2,757 of ML791502.1, read as the reverse complement.
GATGAAATCAACTCAATACTAGTAGTCTATATCTTTGTGGGATTTATAGGTGCTCGACCTTTCACCATACATTCTGGTTCCACATGTTGTGTGTAACGTCCCCAACCACCTGAGTCTGGGTCACGTCACATAACCTTAACTTTTGTAGCTTTGAGTCAACCAAACTGTAACATTCCCAACATACTATTGACCGATGTTACTCTAAAATTACAATGCGCAAATTCCACTTTAAACACAATCTATGCAGTATCTCTTGAAGTAATGCACTCAACCCAAGATTGAGTCACACCACAAAACTTATAATAGCAGAAGCAACATTCTCTTTTTAATAAAACCTTAAGCAATGGAAGTAACTCAAATAACTATGTGCTCCAATGTACTGATCACACAACACAACTGTGCACACAACCATCTTGGCATCCTACACCAACTTTGATTTCCTTGTGTGTGGAATCTACTTCTCTACCCGCACACATAAATTCCAGCCTCTTGATGCACACAGGCTACAATCTTGCACACTCGACCACTGAATCCTCTTCTTGATGACTCATAACCAGAATCACAAGTTTAATTTAACTAGAAAGATAAGGTAATAATCGGATTTTCCATACAATCTAACCCACTTCTTCTCACAAGAGTCTGCAATATGAATTATCTTCCTCTCATGAAATCATGCCCAAAATACACTATGGCCAACAATATATATTGCATGCCTTCAACTTGACACTTGTCACCCTTAGAAGTAGATTTAAGCCACCTGGTGACCCATTCCCTACCCTCAAGAACTTAGGATAAAAACATATCCACATTACAATTTTTGTAAATATTATTAAAATATTCCCCCCTTTTCCCCCTTTTTAGGGGAGTTCCCCCCCATCTCTCCTCATCTAAGTCTATCTATGTGCAACGATGCAATATTATATTAATAACCATGATTGTATATACATGGATGGGCACACTATCCTATATACGTCTAGGATCACTAGCCTCATAACCACATAGGCTCTCCAGCCTTAAAACATATACAACCACACACACACACACACACAGACATCAACTCTACACACATCCAAGTTATTATCACGCACTTACCCAAGTGAGTGCAATGTGTGCACTTACCTAGGTGTGCGCAACACTATGACATGCGCGACCCCTATCCTAGGAAGCCTTTAGATTATTCTGTATCTTTACCATCTTATCCTCCATTTCTAGGAGCAAATCTGACCCAACTACTGCATGGTATATTGAGTTGTCCCAACTCATAGGTGTGTTGCACTTTCTTCCATAAAGTGCTTCAAATGGGATGATATTTAAATATGCATGATACCCATTGTTGTAAGAAAACTCCACCAAATGAAGTTAGTCTTCCCATTTTGATGACTTATCCATCACATAGATCCTTAGCATATCTTCAATCACTCAATTTACCCTCTCGGTTTAACCATCTAACTTGGGCCATATGTTGCACTAAAATTCAGATTTGTTCCAAATCCTTTCAATTTCCCCTTCCAAAAGTTTGAGGTGAACTTGGAATCTCTAACAGACACAATTATCTTATGTATACAGTGCAACTTAAAAATTTTGTGCATGTATAACTTAGTGATATCAAATGCCTTGTAAGTTGACTTCACTGGAACACAATGGGCATAACCCTTATAATACTTGGCATAACCCTAGTCTCTACAAAATAAATCAATTTGCTAAAATGATATCCACAATCAATGGAATTGCATCTTACATCATATACATTTGAATGTCTTTAAGGAGACAAGGACTTTGCCAATATTTCTTTTTCCACATGGTGTACCCCAAATTTCTCCAAACTCCACCATTATCATTGAATAATAAAGTATCCAAGTTGTTTTTGTCTCATTTTCTCCCTTAAAAGAGTCTAAAACAACCTAGAATCCAACACATGTAGTGCATCCATATCCATATATGCACACATAATAGTGTCATGGGACATAAAGATTTAATCTCATTCATTTTATATTCAAAACATAGCACAACCACCACTATTCAAAGCATAGCACAACCACTACTGAGATACAAAAAATAATGTCCTAAACACCAAAAAAGTCCCCATTTCTTTCCATTTTCTTGTTAAAACTAGAAAATCCAAACTTATCGTACCCAAGTCCATCAATGTGTGTACAAACTCACTACCAGTCCATCAATGTGTGCACAAACTCAAAAATACAATTTAAACAACAATAAATTGTGATTTCCCCAAAATTTATATCACCCAAATAAATAAAAAATTCAAAACTTAAAATTTAAACAAAACCAATAAAATTACCTAATTTAATCTAACTTTATTAATAACAAATTTTTATCAAACTAAATACTATTTATTTAAAAAAAAAACAATTATTTATTTTTATTTTATTTTGATATAAATGAACTCCACCCATTCAAAAATCTCAAACAACCCTAATTGATCGATGGAGTTTCAAAGCCAAACCGAATCTCAGACACAGAGTGGCGAAAAATATTGAAAAATATTGATATCGAGTAGCATACCTAGCAAAAGCTTCTTTAGATCGAGTAGCATACTAGGAAATCAAAGTCTGTAAAATCGTGAGGAAGAAACAACGAAAAGTAAAAGAAAATATTTGAAAACCATAAAAGGGTACAGTGAGGTCTCTTGGACGAAAGCGAAAAATAAGTATCGCGTGTTGACCTATAATGGTTATGGTTCTATGTCTTAGATGGATTAAATCACTATTAAATATATTTTTAAGTTAAATATATTTT
>ML791501.1:433042-444669 GCA_009831015.1 Picea engelmannii | reverse complement strand
CCCTTCCATTCAACTATTTATTTAATCAATAAATCAACTACATTTTACCCTTCAGGTCAATATTAAGAAAGGACTAAACTCTTCCTTACCTTCTAGTTTTAAAATTCAGTCCTTTGAAATATTAAAGGAACGAAGCATCTGAAATGAATAATTTATCGTTTAATATTAAAAAAAATGATCTAATATAATAGTGCTCATATTAAACACTATAACAGTGCTCCTATAAAATTATCTAACATTGCAGTGCTCCTATTAATATAACAGTGCTCCTATAAAATGCTCTAATATAACAGTTGTGTCTCAACTTAATTAAGGATAAAGGTCATGTTATCCTAACTAACGATTTAAATGACCTTTCATTGAAAACTGTAAAAAAACATGGATACTACATTAGTTATGGAATCATTAATTGAAATTAAATCATAAGGGTAAAGTAAACATTCTAACGGTCCACTCGAATTGTTGTTATGCTTTATTACTAATAGAAAGAATGCTTAAAATAAAGTGTTGCAATTCAATTATCGATAAAATTTCCTGTGTAGTAATAATTAAAATTCACAAGGCCATAAAAATGTGTGGTAATAAATGAAATTTAATGGCAGTAAAAAAATCTATGTGGTAATAAATGGAATTTAATGGCAGTAAAAAAAAAATGTGTGGTAATAAATGGAATTTAATGGAAGTAAAAAAATCAGTGTGGTAATAAATGGAATTCAAAAGCTAAACCAAACAACTAGCAAGACTAGCAGTGCCACACTTGGATGCTCAGTGCACTGCTAAAAATATGTTAGCTAAGATTAAGGAGCAATCTTTATACAGCAATTTGTTTAAGGAAAAAAAACGTTATTTAGCTAATCTTTTTTAAAAACGTTATACAACAAATATTGATCCATGCAATATTCAGCAAATCATTATTCAACAACTCGTTTATACAGAAAATGCGATGTACAGGAGCTTGTTCAAGGAGAAATTGTGTTCAGCAATGCATTAATCATCAAATCGTGTTATACAGGAGCTCGTTGAGGGGCAATCGCTAATCAATAAGGCATTATACAGCAAATAGGGAGGAGCCAAGGGTTAAACCACAAGGCGTTAAGGAAAATCGCTATCCAACAATTGTTTTAAGAAAAAAAAATGCTAGACAGCAAGGATTGAAGAGCCAAGGGTTAAACAGCAAGGCGTTAGGGAAAAATGCTATCCAACAATCGTTTTTAAGAAAAAAAAACATGTTAGACAGCAACGATTGAGGTTGTAACAATAAAAAAATCAGATACTAAACCAGTCATTCTCAAATCTCATCCATTATCAAGGTGATTAGCAAATTATGATCAATGTTTGAATTACAGAGATTTTATTTAGTTATTGAGAAAAAATTTATATTTTATCCTTAAAGAAAAATTTAAGGTAAATCATAATTGTTGAGAAATAAGGAGGAAATAAGAATATGCATACTATAAAACAACATATAGCAAATATCAACGAAATGTTGTATAATCAGAAAAGGAATGACCCATGATAAAACATCATTAATTGCAGAGAATAAAGAAGCATTTTCGTTGTACAAAATAAGAAATTTGTTGGGCAATCACAAACGGTATTGGCTGAATAAAGCAACCAGAATCATAGAGAAATAAAGAAGTATTTTCTCTGTACACAAAAAGAATTTGTTGGGAAGATAATTTATCCTTCACTTATTATCCATGCACAGGAAAGCAGGGCATTTGAATCTAAATCTTTAACACCGGAGTGAAAGACAGTCGATTCGACTCCTGGATGATTGCTCAGGCATGGACTAATAACTTAAAGGTTAAAGGAACGGAAGACAAAAACACAATTTCTTTGTATTAAAAACAATAAAACGCAAAGTAAAATAAAATAATGGCCCGAGACCAAAATGTAGTCTTCCTCGATAATAATGCAACGCAGTAAAAATCCCAACCAGAACCAGAAACCACAATAAAACGCAGAAATAAAACAAACCTCCAAACTGAAATTTAGTGACCCTTTTGCATTTTCACACGGCGCACTATTGCCCAGATAAAAATTGTATGCATAACTAAACGAGTATTTTCTTTTAACAACATCTATGCAAGCGAGCTTTCGACAATAAAGAAATGCATGAATAAGAAATTAAGCTATTATTTAATACAATTTATGCACATGCGTACCGTAGCCAAATGCGAATAATCGGAAGTGACTTTCCCGCGTTCGTGCTCCATCCAACTCTCGCTTGCCAAACGATTTGACCTCACCGGTACTTCCCATCCAATGTTAGGGGTACTTTTCTTCCCCCTGAGCCGCCCGAGTCGCAAAGGGGCCACACACACAATACTAGAGAATGCTAGCACCCAACTTGTCTCGCAAGGTCGATCTACCACTCATTACCCGAGCTGGGTATCCCAACTCCCACAAGAGAAAGTTCAGTCAAGAAGAAATTTCAGCAGCGTAACGTTACACAAGCCAAATCTGATCCACACTCCTCATCCTCTATCCTTTTTATAGAGTTTCTTAGTCATTAGTTTCCCAAACCCTCATTAGATTATTTTTTCATTTATTTAATTAGAAAAAATGTCCCCTATACACATGTCGCCCGATCCCCTAGTTGCACTAGAAAATCAATTTTATTAATTAATTAATTACTCCTATTTCCCTCACCCACCTAAAATCGTTCCTAAACACGCTCCTCGGTGTCCCAATATTACCTTACAATTCTTAAATGACTTACGCCTTACTTAATTCCTAGTTGAGTTCATAAATAGAAAGTCTCAAAGGCTAGATTCCTTACTAAGTTGGACATTGCCCTTTTTCTTTAAGTCTCCTCTTTTCTTTAAGTTTCTTTTTTTATTTAAATTTCCCCCTTTTTCCTTTTTAACTAAAAATCAATTTAGCAAGTGTAGATAAAAACAACCATTTACCCCTTTTCAATAAATTTAATCCTCCATTACAATTTTTACTTTAATAATTAAAGTTTGAATTTCTTTACCCCTCTTCTTGTTACATGTTTATTTAGTTTTTCTTTATCCACAAGTTCTACTTAGACCTAGGTTTTAATTTCACTAGGCTGGGCAGCAATTTTTAAGGGAACAAATTGTTATTAAACTTTACTTATCACATGATTCATTTTAAGGTTGACCAGGTCCTAAGGAGGCAAAGTTTTCTAGGCACTAGGTTTATTCACTTACTAGTTAAAATCGCGACATGCCCTTCAGGACGCACTATGTGCTCCAAGGGTGTCACTCACCTCTTTCCATTTTAATTGCGCGATGTGCCCTTCTAGACGTGCTATGTGCTCCAAGGGTGTCACTCGCGTCTTTTTATTTTCTTTGCACGACGTGCCCCTCAAGACGCACTACGTGCTCCAAGGGTGCCACTCGCCTCTTGACTGAATTTGGTAGATGTCAAACCCCTGGAGTCAATACTCCGTCAGGTGATATTGTGGGAGACTAAGGGCCTCTAAGTAATAAGGACCTTGCCTTATTGTGTGCCCTTTAGAATCATCGTGAGCGACTGTCACAGTATTCCCTCACGGCATCGCGGGTCTCTCGAAATAGGTAATCGTTAACCTATCATTTGAGCCACGGTGGGAGTGCTAGTAGGTTGTGGCAGGGTTGCTTCCACACCTCTCCCTCAATGTATATGGTTGTCGTGCATGACCCCTCTACTCCAAATGTAAGTCTGGTTGGAAAGCTATCGTCAGCCTTCATCCATCAATGAATCATGTCAGCAATAGTAATCAATCATCATAACATCTAATCATATGTACATATGTCACATCAACAACATTCAAACCCTAACATTCCACTCCCTGACTCGATCTAGAGTACAAAGGGTTTCATTGATGCCTCTACATCCTCAATGTCTAGAGTCCTGCACACTCAGGAGAAATCAGTCAATAGCACTTGTCTATGTAAATACAAAAAAATAGCATATCATCAAATCCACAATATCTCATAATCATAATGAAAACAACCAATAGTATAATAACTCAGATCACTTGCACGCAAGTGCCCTGAAAGAATAAGTTCGCTCAGTGCACGCAAGAGTGGGATGTTACATACACCCCCTCTTGTTTTAAACTTCGTCTCGAAGTTTCACAGTATATAAGTGTCGAAATAAAGTGTATCACATTATCATAAGTCTATCTATCAAACAAAAATGGAAATTGTTGATGCATATTGTATGCGTCCTGCCAGGTCGCCGAGTGTGGACTATAGTTGTCCCACTAGACCTTGACCTGATCTACTGTTGGACATTGTAGTTGTCGAAAGCGATGGGCCAGGATGCGAATTGGCTCTGTCGTGAGTACACCCTCATCAGATACCTATAAGGTACTCATGTCAATAACATGTGTAGGATCACTAACATAATGTCTCAAAACATATACGTGAAAAACATCGTGCATATGCCTCAAAGAATCAGGCAAGATTAGTCAATAGGCCATGGGCCCCTTCCTTTCCACAATCTCGAAAGGTCCCATGAACCTAGTAGAGAGTTTGGCACCCTTTCCAAACTTGATCGAACTCTTATGTGGTTTCACCCACAAGAAGACTTGATCGCCAACTTCATTACTTCGATCGACACGACGCGCATTGGCATAACTCTTATGTCGATATTGTGCTTCCTTGATCCTTTGTCTTATTGTTTGCATTTGATCTTCCATTTCTTGGATCACTTCTGGTCCCACCGGGACCCTATCCTCAATATGATCCCAACTCAAAGGCGTCTGACATGGTCGCCTGTAAAGAAACTTGGAAGGCACCATCTTAATGGTGCTTTGATAACTGTTGTTATATGCAAAATCTACCAGTGGAAAGAACTCTTCCCAACGCTTTTGTTGGTCCATAAAGTACAAACTCAACATATCCGCTAAGATTTGGTTTGTTCTTTGAGTCTTCCCGTCTATATCCAGGTGATACGCGGTACTAAAGTTAAGTTGGGTTCCCAAGGCCTCTTGGAAACTAGTCCAAAATCATCCTGTAAACATTGATCCTCTATCGAATATAATCCTCTTAGGCATGCCATGCAGCCTTGAAATATTATTGATGAAAACTCTAGCTATTTTAGGTGGTTGATACATCATACGCACAGGAATGAAATGAGCACTCTTTGTCAGAGTGTCGACTATCATAAAAATCAAGTCATGTCTCCTTATCATTAGTGGCAATCCAACAATGAAATCCATCAAAATGACCTCCCATTTCGATTCTGTAATAGCATGCGGCTGTAGTAATCGTCTCGGATGTCTATGTTCAACCTTCATGTGTTGACATTCTAGACATCTTGCCACGTAGTTGACTACATTTTCCTTCATTCCTTTCCAGAAGAATAAGGATTTAAGGTTTTCCCTCATCTTCGTGACTCCAGGATGAGCCATGTACACTACTCTATGAGCCTCATTTAGGATCAAACTCCTCAACTCGTCATTGGGTGGTACGTAAATTCAACCTTTAAATCTCAATAATCCGTCGGTGTCCACAGTAAATCCTTCAAATTTTGGTACCATCATTGTGTTTTGTCTCATAAAATCCTTGACCTCTTTGTACCATTCATCATCGCGCTGTAAAGTTAGGATCTTTTCACGTAGATTCTTCTGAAGAGAAATCACCGAAAATATGTGTGTTCTCCGACTCAACGCATCCGCCACTCTATTCAATGTTCCTTTTATGTAAGTAATCTCGAAATCATACTCGCTAAGCAATTCCGACCAACGTTGTTGTCGCACGTTCAAGTCGCTTTGTGTAAACATGTGTTGTAGACCACAGTGGTCCATTTTTAGTTCAAATTTTCATCCAATAAGGTAGTGTCTCCAAACTCTCAAGGCATAAACAATGGCTAACAACTCCAAATCGTGCATTGCATAGTTCTCCTCATGCCTTCTCAACTTTCTCGAGATTTAAGCGATCACTCGACCGTATTGCATCAAGACTCTACCTAAGCCTTCCTTGGATGCATCAGTGCATACCAAGAAGTCTGCGTCCATATCAGGGACCTTTAGTATCGATTTTGTCGTCAACAGCTCCTTGAGCCTCTGAAATGTCTTCGTTTTCTCGGTCCAAACAAACTTCTTGTTTTTCTTCTGCAATTCCGTAATTGGATTTTCTATCTTCAAAAAACCCTCGACAAACCGTCAATAGTATCCCACTAAACCCATGAAGCTACGCACTTCGGGGATATTCGTCGACATAGGCCATTCCATAATAGCCTTGATCTTTTATAGATCCACAGTGATACCTTCGTCGGAGATGACATGCCCTAAGTAGTGAATCTTCGATTGATAAAACGAGCATTTTGAAATCTTCCCAAACAATTTGTTCTCTCATAGACACTGTATCACCAAGAACAAGTGCTCATTGTGCTCGTCCATCATCTGAGAGAAAATCAAAATATTGTCAATGAATACTTTGACGAACATGTCCAAGTATTCGTGGAACACCCCATTCATCAAACTCATAAATACACCTAGGGCGTTCATCAGTCCAAAAGGTAAGATAGTAAACTCGTAATGTCCAAACCTCGTCTTAAAGGTGATCTTAGGGATGTCCTCCTCCTAGATTTGTAACTGGTGATATCCTAATCTCAAGTCTATCTTTGAAAACATCGTCGTTCCTTTCATCTGATCAAACAGATCATTAATCCTTGGCAACTGGTATTGATTCTTGATCGTTTCCTTGTTCAAATGATGGTAGTCAATGCAGAGTCTCCATGACCCATCCTTCTTTTGTATGAATACAACAGGCGCACCCCATAGTTACACACCTGGGAGTATAATTCCTAGGTCTAGCAACTCCTTCAGTTTCATTTTCAACTCATGCAACTCTAGCGTCGACATCCGATAAGGCGTTCTTGCTATCGGTTCAGTCCCTGGTTTTAGGTCTATGGTAAATTCCAATTCCCTCTCAGGTGGCATCCCAGGTAACTCCTCAGGGAAGACATCCACAAATTATCATACTACCGAAAGGTTTTCTATTCCTTCCTCCACACCCTTTTCATTTCACACAAGGATCGCATAAAGCTCCATCCCTTGCGCATGCTCTTTTGTAGCTGCAAGGAAGAGATGAACCTCAGGGAAAATCCCTGGTTCCGACCTACAATCATAGGTCTCTTTCCCTCATCATCGACCAAGCTCAATCGTTTTGTCTTACAGTTGAGTATCGCATCATGCAATTCCCACCAGTCCACATAGATCACATCATCGTAAGATCTTAAGATCCCGTCATAGGTCAAAATTCATTACACTATCCCTAGATTAAAGAGATAGTTCATAATCCTTTCCTCCAACCATCCGGTTGGCACATGAGGTCATTTCGACACATCTAACTTGTCCACTCAAATTCCCTTATCTAAAACCCCTTAGCGTGGTAAGAAATAGAGCTCTCTAAAGCACCAGGATCTACCAAATACTAAAATTTCATTTGGTGATGGCACCTGATGCCTTGAGCACATTGGACTAGTGCTCGGTCTAGAAATTATCCACCGCATTCAATTCTTCTTCAAAAATGAGTCCTACTAGACTGCATCGTTCAACGTCTGAGGAATTTAGACCCTCTCCTTCGCACAAATCTAGAATTAAGGCTGCACACGAACTTGCTAACCTCCATCTTCTTTGTGTTCATATGCGGGGAATACTGAAGAATCTGATCTCATAATCTGTCACAGGGGCTGACCCAGGGTTCAATGCTACAACAACGCACCAACAAAACCCTAACTATCGGCCCTTTCGGAAACACCTGCAAAGAAGATGAAGTGTTACCCAAGGTAGAGGCAGGGGTGGTTGCAAAACTCAGATGTCTAGAACCTTAGTTGGGACACAGATCTGTGATTCTAGTATTTAACAAAGCACTCAGCAGTAAACCTTCATCAATATTTAACCAATATCTACTCCGCAGATAAAACAAAGCATCGCAGCATTCACATAGATCTAATGTATCTAAGCACTTAGCATAAGGCATTATATCATATCTAGCAGATTCAAGCACTAAGCAAGTTCACAGAGGTCAAATCTAGCATCCAAATTCATCATAAGCACAAATTATAAACAAATATATCTATATATCTATGTTAAGTACTTAGAAGATAACACATAAGTACACCAACACATCACACAAAGAAGAGAAACACAGCATATATTTGGTTCACCCCCAACCTGGGGCTACGTCCACCAACTCTTCTTCTTTATTAGCTTATTCAATCAGATACATGCACAGATCCATGAAAGCCTTACTTCGCATAGGACAGGAGATCTGGACACCTCACTAGATCCTCCTTCCTTGTGTTACAGCACAAATCCCTTCACAGTCTGTTACAAACACTTGCACTTGGCTCTGCAAGTCTCACATAGTATGCAAAAACCCTTTACAATCCATACTTGCACTTAGCACTTAGCACTTATCTTATCGGTCAGGCTACTTACATTGCCTAGCTACTTATTTATACTTTACAAAATAGGCCTAAACATGGGTAAACCCATGGGCTGACATCCCATACCCGTTACATAATCCCAAATCCCAAAAAGGACCCAAAAATGGGCCGAGATCCTGCGATCTCTACTTCGTCTTGCGCTCCATCTTTGATAGACTGTCGAAGTCCCAAAATAGGTCAAACTTGACCAAGGATCTCCCAAAACTTGTTCAAGGGCCAATAGGCCCCCAACACTCACCTGTGACTCGTCCTGAGTCACTCTGATGTAGGAAGTTCTTCTTCGAAATCCTCGATCTTGGCTCAAGATGCTTCAACTTGTTTTTGTGCTATGACCTATTGTTCATCAAACTCTTGGATGACTCTATCGTTCATAGGTCCTTCCAGGTGTTGTTCAGTTGCATTAACAACCTGCTCTAGTTATGCTCCTTGGCCTTCAACTTCTGTGAACAATTGGTAGGCCTTATCTTATATGGGTTGGAGTCTCTGAGTTACTTCCATAACTCAGCTCTGAATAGAGTGAATCTGCTATTGGGTGGTGCGTTTCTCTTGAGATCTCTTCATTCTTTCCATAGCTGACAGGAGCTTCAACTGTGCCTGATCGTTTCATATTGATACTTCGCCTCTTGGAGATGTGACTCCAGTGCTCTTAATTTTGGACTCTTAGCGAGACGCTCGTATGTCAGAGCACTATGATCACTCAGCTACTTGTATTCCATAGCAAGGGCCTTTAGTCTCTCAACTGCGCTGGCAGTTGCTTCTCTTTGGTCCTTCACATCCTGTGGGGTCGCGGGCATTGCGCGTAGTTCTAAGTCTATGATGCGTTGTTGTAGTTGTCGGATCACTTCTTCAAGCTACTCTACTTGTTTTGTAACTCGATCTTCAGCCTTTATTTCTATGACTATCACAGAGTGAAGTTCTCTATTGACTGCTTCCTTTACTTCGAGGTGCTCGGCGAGCAACTATTCTTTTCCTTGCTTTATCTATGTTTTTTATTCATCGAACTTCACTTGGAGGGTAATCTTTTCCTGTTCTTCAACTCGGTGTTGTTCTACAAGTACTCCATGTACTTGCATCAAAGCCTGGGTGTCTTTTTATGTTTCCTCTTGTGCTCGTCGAAGGAAAGTTTTGACTGTATCAGCTAATCGGTGGAGTTGGGTTGGCTCATCTCCCAACTCTAGTGTTCCCAATGGCAGAGGCATAGTGGATACCATGTGGCTGGATTGTAGTGCCTACTGTACCCCTCAGAGTTCGATTTCAATCATGTCATACATTGCTTCCTACTTGGCCTCTTGTTTTTCTTCTATTTTCAGCGAAGCATCATTCAGGGCTGCTATGAGGAAGTCAAATTCGTCAGAGGTGAGGAATGTCTACATCTTGGTCATGGAGGCTTTTGATTTCTTCCGAGAAGAAGGTTTCAGAGGCGAACCCTTCCTCTTCTTCAGGGGATCAACCTCATATCCTTGCTTCTGTTCGACTTCTTTGTCATTTAAATATTCGCCATCACCTCCTTTCTCTGGTGATATGGAAGCAGTCTTCATGGATGCACTATCTAATCCTTAGACCTCTTCGGTCTTATTTGTCCTGCTAGGTCTGGGTGTATCCTGCGTAGTTTCTGGGTTGTCGATGTTGGATATCTCTGCGGGGTTGGCAGGGATAAGGAGTTCAGCGGACCATTCCTTAGTAATCTCCTCCAGGTCCTCCTTCGTCAGCTTGTAGTAGGACTAAAGTTGTTGCTTATATTCATCAGTGCACGTTGTAATATAAATGAAATGACGATCTACACTAAACTTCATCAAAGGTAAGAACCGGTGTAGAGTGTTCGGAGTCATGTGAGGCTTGGACTGGATGGCTCTCTTCAGCTGATCGTAGTAGGTGTGAAAAACAGCATTTGACTGCCACTGTCTGTTCATATCGTTGGAATACCAAAGTGTACTGAACTTCGCGGCCAGTGACTCAAATGGCTCAATATCGGGGAAGGTTGCACCTTCCGTCATCTCCCAGGCGATGAATGCGATAAGGATCAAAATACAACTAAAATGGAATTCGTAACCTTGATCTTGTGCTTCTTTGCAGTCTAGTTCCAGCTGATTCACCAGGTACTTCGCCCAGTTCATCTGTAGGCCTTCTGCGCACTTCCCTGCAAGGTCGACTACAAAGCCAGTGACTTGGGTAGGTCGGTTCTTTCTTACTAACTTCCCTGCAATCAACTGACAGGCAAGGTGCACTGCGCCACTCTGGATAGAAGCTACCTTGTAGCCTCGTGTCCCCTTCTCGGCATCATCGTAGGTGTCCTTGATCCTCTGTGCTAGAGCGTGATCCATGGATTTTCCTAGATAAAATTTTATGGATCAAGTCCCTGCATACTCAACCCTATGATCTGATTGATCAGCATTGGATAAACTGTGATACGATGGTCTAGCCACAAATAGTCGTTGTTAGAGATCAAAAATGCACTGGCATTTTTTAAAGAATGATGCCTAATCTTGTAGGAAAATTTTGACTAGCTTCCCGAGCTCCAAATGCATATTTGAAAGAACCATTGGAAAGCTTAGGATTTCTAGATGTTGATCGACTATTCAAGCATGTAAAAAGGACTCTCCATGACTGAGAAATTTGATTTTAAAAAAATCTGCGCTTTCACCAGCTAACTCGTCTTGAATTTTGCTAGTTAGCTGGTGAAAGCTCTTCTTTTCACCAGCTAAGGAGCGGATTTTTGGGTAAATTAGCTGGTGAAAGCCTGTCACAGCCAGAATAACCGAATTTTTTCCCAGATCGGGATTTTTTGAATTTGAATGGTTTGAAACCACTTCAAATGGACAGTTGTTGAATTATCAAGTCTGATTCAAAGGCTAGTTTTGAGGGATAAGGTCAAAAAGAGGTTTTTCAACTACATTTGGCATCTTTTTCAAAGGCAGAATATCAAGGGTTTGAAGACACATCATCCAATTCGAATTTTATCTTTGGAGGACCAAATCAAATAGCCTTGGGAGGCTAAAACTGCACTTCATCAGCAATCTACTACTCTTAGAAATCATTAGATAGGACCTTTTCCTATTTTGTTTTGATTTTCCATTTTTAGTATTCTAGATCCATTTTTATAGGATCTCATCCTACACTTGTTGTATCTATTTTGATTTGACTATTTTTAAAAAATCTGATCCATCTTTCAAGGATATAGATTTCATCTTGTAAGGCTATAAAGCCAAAGA
>ML791501.1:390870-406781 GCA_009831015.1 Picea engelmannii | reverse complement strand
TTGATTTGACTATTTTTAGTAAATCTGATCCATCTTTCAAGGATCTAGATTTCATCTTGTAAGGCTATAAAGCCAAAGACATTTGGAGCACTATGGGTTCAATCTAAGAGACATTTTCTAGCCATTGAATTTGACTTCTTATTCTGATAATAGAGTCACAGTCCTCTTTTGTTTTCAATATCAGATTCTTTCATATATTTCATGATTCTACACTTTACTCCAGTTTAGTTTAGCTTTTAAGAACTGACATCTTCTTATTAAGCTAATAAACTTGGATTAAAGAATTTCTTGTTGTCTTGTATGACCCTGCATATGGTTGTATTTGGTTATCTGGACTAGTATTCTTCATCCCCTTTTTTCAACTCTGTTGTCTGATTATTGTTCTCTAAAAGCACTGTTTTATTCAGATACATGATGAGTGGTTACTTTCATTAGCTATTGAGTTATCATATTGTTCCAAGCATACAAATATACCATATTCTTAAGTTACCAAGCACCTTTGGTCTACAACCACAAAGGGTTTCTTGGAGTGATAACAGTCGCCATGGTAACAAGAAAGCAGCAGCTTGACACAGGCATTCACCTCTTCGTGTCTTCCGAAGTATGGGATCTTCATGACATTTAGCAGGGTGGACTGTGAGAGGTTATGGGTCCATGTCTGGGGGATTATCTTTGAATTATTCCCCTTCATTCTGGTCAGGTGCTTATGTGGGGCGAGCATGTTATAGACTTTTCGGTCGTCGAGGTTGAAGTCATTGAACTTCAACGCTGCAATCTTGTCTTGGTCTGCTCGAACTACATGGATCCCCTTCGGGAGGTTTGAACTAACCAAGGTGTACTCAAAATATTTGGGCACACTATCTTGATTTACTGCACCACTCAGAGGTGGTATTTAGGTGGGTAATATAGTCAGGATCAATTTGGCATTCACAATATCATATCTATGCTTGGTTCGTTTTTCATTTGATGGTCGGGATGGTCTGGCTCCACGAGCAGTCGATGGAGAGGCTTGCATTCCTCTCGTCGATGATGCTTGTACACCTGTAGACATCGAAATGACTCTTTCAGTCATTAGGTTGATCAAAACTTCTTCAACAACTTTCTCCACAGAGCTCAACTCGTCCGACATACAAACTCGGGGTTGGAAATCTTCGGGTTCGAGGAGCAACTTAGACACTACAATAGAATAAAGGGAAATAGTGCAATGACCACTGTGTAAAATCAACAAGTCTATGAGCTTAAATTCATGGTTAGCAAAAGTGTTCTCGGTGCATGGCACGATGGGATAAATAGATAACTTGGTAACGAATCTCTTACAACAGGCGAGAAGCCTTCATTAACTCTATTATGTTCGTTACGGCGTGGTCCAACAGTCTGGTGGAAAACCATAAATGCCTTTCTATCCATTCGGAGGATCAACCAACGGTTATATTGTTCCCAATGGTTATATTGCTTCACCATGGCGAAGAGCCATGTGACGTTGTTCTAATATTCTGACGAAGTTCCAATTTTGCAAATTTTCCCTCTGCGAAGTTCCCTCTAGAACCTTCTGTAACTTCTGGATTTTAGCTCTCTTCTTACTTAGCTTCCTAGCCTTCTTCCCAGTGAGCTTTGTCTCGGTATGCCTTTTTCCATTCTAATTCTTATCTTATTTTGGCATAGTTACTTCGTGCGGTTGATATTCTTGCCTAAGATTTGAGGGTGATACTTATTCTTTATCTGGGATAGGTACTTCAATCTTCTGTGGGTTTTCTAGTGTTCTTGCAACTTTGATATCTATACCGTTGTTGTTAAATAGCTTCGATCTATTCTTCTGTTCTTCAATCAAGTATGCGATCTTTCTAGTCATGAAATCTCTTAACTCTTGCTTCTATTTCTCTAAAACTTCCTCTTCTTCTTTCCTTCTGGCCTGATCTCTTTCAATCCAAGGTTTTCCGAGCAACATAGTAAATGGGGTGTTGTCCTCAATAAATTTAATGATCTCAAAATCTTCTTCTGTCAAAGTTCCATTGACATTCATAGATATCTGAGCGAGCTTCCCACATAGGGTTATCAGTTTTCCTCTAAATAATCTTATTCCTCCCAGTGAAGGAACCATAGCAGGCTTTCCTAAAAGTTCCTGGGTTCTTTCTGTCATAACATTCACATGTGTTTCCTCATCCAGAACATAGTCCACGTCGAAGTCTCCTAATCTTGCTTCAATGCATTCTTTTTCTTTGAAGATCTCTGATAAGATGACATGTTGGTGGTCATTCAGGGTTTCTCTCATCTGTAACAATACTTTCTCTGATTCTTTCTAGGATTCTGCCATAATCTTAGTTTATGGATCAGCCTTAGGGTTTTCTTGGTTTAGATTCATTCTTTCAACTTTAGCAATCATTCTAGGGAAATCCAATACTTCATGGTCCATAGCTTTACAACAAAGACAACTATGTATTCTCCCAGGGCATTCCATGGTTTTTTGCAACTGTAACAGAGGGTTAATCCTCTCTTTATTTTAAATGATCCCCAACCTTTCCTATACTGCACACTAGGATCATGGTAGCTAACCTGCAAAAAAATATTTCTAGGATCATGCATCCACTTGTTAGTCCAAACATTATTTCTATGCATAGGTATAACATATTTTTCACTATTCTTATTATATCTACTCATGTCAAACCTTCTTTCATTTACCAGTACCCTAGTTTTCAAGCTAGGATAGAATCTATCAAACATACCTAGATCCATGCTTTAGAAACAAAAAAAATCTACTTGTCTTACTTCTACAGAGCACAAAGATTTCAGATCTAGAACTTTTCACTATTCTTACCTTTATCAGAGCACAGAGCTTGCAGCTCTTACCTCTTTTAATAAAAAATTCTCACTTTTACATTTCTCGGGGCACAAAGCTTTCATATCTTACCTCTTTTCTTCATATCGGACTTCTTTTCTTGGCACAAAACTTCACAATTCAAGCAGAATGTTGTGCACTAGGGAAACAAATCTACGCATGAAGCTTTTTCAGTTTCAGGTCGAATCTTTGCACAAATCTTCTTCTTCCTCAGTTCCCGGCAATCACAGTTTCAGTCCTATAAACAGAACCATTTCTTGGCATAGGGGTAGACCTAGGGTTCAACGCTACAACAGTGCACCAAAAAAACCCTAACTATTGGCCCTTTTGGCAACACCTGCGAAGAAAATGAAGTCTCACTCGAGGTAGAGGCAGGGGTGGTTGCATGACTCAAATGTCTGCAACCTTAGCTGGGACACAGATCTATGATTCTAGTATCTAACGGAGCACTCAACAGTAAACCTTCATCAATATTTAACCAATATCTACTCCACAGATAAAATAGAGCATCGCATCATTCACCCAGATCTAATGTATCTAAGCACTTAGCATAAGGAATTAGATCAGATCTAGCATATTCAAGCACTAAGAAAGTTCACAGAGGTCAGATCTAGCATCCAAATTCATTATAAGCACAAAGTATAAACAAATCTATCTATCTATCTATGTCAAGCACTTATCATATAACACATAAGTACACCAACACATTGCACAAAGCAAAGAAACACAACATATACGTGGTTCAACCCCACCCTGGGGCTACGTCCACCAACCCTTCTTCTTTATTATCTTCTTCAATCAGATACATGCACTAAGCCATGAAATCCTTACTCTGCATAGGACAGGAGATCTGTGCACCTCTCTAGATCGTCCTTCCTTGCGTTACAGCACAAAGCCCTTCACAATCTGTTACAAACACTTGCACTTGGCTCTGCAAGTCTCACACAGTATGCACAAACCCTTTACAATCCATACTTGCACTTAGCACTTAGCACTTAGCTTATCAGCCAAGCTACTTGCATCGCATAGATACTTATTTATACTTTACAAAATAGGCCTAAACATGGGTAAACCCATGGGTCGACATCCCATACCTGTTACATAATGCCAAATCCCAAAAAGGACCTAAAAAGAGGCCGAGATCCTATGATCTCTGCTTCATCTTATGCTCCGTCTTCGACAAGCCATCGAAGTCCCAAAATAGGTCAAACTTGACCAAGGATCTCCCAAAACTTGGCCAAGGGATAACACGGCCACCTTGTCGTAAGGTGCAGAACTCATCGAGCTGGCGCTTGATGAATTCCTATGACATTTACTTTTCTATGAACCGTTCATCGAACCATTCCCAAACATGGATCTGACGGTTATGTCTAGATGAGGTAGGAGCGTCTTCCACCTTAGAAGAGTGTTCCCCTGTAGATGAAGAACACCATGCGGAACTTTGTGTCGGAGGTCGTAACCGCGAAGTACGAAGCACATCGCCTTTTTCTACAGCCATGCCTTGGAGGCTAAGCCGTCCGTGGGACTCATGAACGCGGGAAATTAATCTTCTAGATTTACCTGTGAATGCTAGTAGTACTTGTTGGGATGCATTGTGGAACCTCAGGGGTACAAGCACCATGGCATTATCTCAATACAGTAAGTTTTTCAAAGCCTCCAACATTTCCCTTCAAGCTCCTTGTTTGACCATACACATCCCTTACAACAATCGACTCCTGCCCAGGGACTTGTTCTTCTCCTTGGGGGTTAGACCCCTCTGGCGCGGTTGCTACTGGAGGTGTCGCACCTCCTCCCCTAGCACCATGTCGTGAATCTCTACGGTGTCATCTAACCGTGCTTATCGCATGGGCAGGTTAAAGTTTTAAATAGCGTTAGGTTATTACTCAAGGGTTTACTGCAGTGGAAAACATGGAGATCCACATACACAGGGTTGAACCCGCTCTTATACCATATGTAACGACCCCTATCGTTACGAGTACATGCGACGCAACACAAAAGCAAATTTTTTTTTTTAAGCAGGAAAGAAACAACGAAAACAATTAATCAACACAATTTGACGACGAACACAACGCACGCAATTCAAGCAACAGGCAACAATGACCCAGCATACCAGCACATCAAACAACCGGATGAAACATGCAATAATCAAATAGACAAATAAAAATGGCTACCCGCCTGACACAAGAAAGACAACGCCTATAATCTAAAGGGAAATATCAACAATGTCGTCACAACAGCTTCGACGACCAATAACTATAAATATCTATAGCGAGTGATCCCAACACATTAAGGTGTTACGGAACTAAGTGCCAACCTCAATTACAATGAACAATACGCCCACATCGGGAAGCACAAGTCTCTGGTCAGGTTATCGTTCGCATCTATCAATCAGGGTGTGCAATGATCCCTTCATCAGGAACCATGCTGTCAAAAGGCGATAGGCGTGACAGTAACCATGATGCAACATAACATATCTAGACCTTTAAACCAAGAAAACTCCCTCGCGCTAGAAGACTGAATTAACTGTCAATAAATACACAAAGACTATACCCAAGCACCCAATCAACGAGTCAACAAGACGCAAGGTGACATCATTCACATTTAATTTGTGCATCTACCCGAAGGATTTCTTGTTTCCTACAAGGCAAACCTATGTGGTGTAACAACTATGACCAACCACCATTTAAATTCAACTAGAAGAATAAAACATAATTTAACCCACTAGCATAGGCACATATAACCAATTAATAGTACATAGCTCAAGTGATTAGTTAATGCAACCAATCACAATTTATTATTCAATTTGTAACATCTTCATGTATGTGTTTCCCTTCCATTAAACTGTTTATTTAATCAATAAATCAACTACATTTTTCCCTTCCAGGTCAATATTAAGCAAGGACTAAACTCTTCCTTACCTTCTAGTTTTAAAATTCAGTCCTTTGAAATATTAAAGTAACGAAGCATCTGAAATGAATAAATTATCATTTAATATTAATAAAAATGATCTAATATAACAGTGCTCCTATTAAACACTATAACAGTGCTCTTATAAAATCATCTAACATTACAATGCTCCTATTAATATAACAGTGCTCCTATAAAATGCTATAATATAACAGTTGTGTCTCAACTTAATTAAGGATAAAAGTCGTGCTATCCTAAGCATCGATTTAAATGACCTTTCATTGAAAACTGTAAACAGACATGGATAATGCATTAGTTATGGAATCATTAATTGAAATTAAATCATAAGGTTAAAGTAAACATTCTAACTGCCCACTCGAATTGTTGTTATGCTTTATTACTATTAGAAAGAATCCTTAAAATAAAGCGTTGCAATTCAATTATCGATAAAATTTCTTGTGTAGTAATAATTAAAATTCACAAAGCCATAAAAATCTGTGTGGTAATAAATGAAATTTAATGGCAGTAAAAAAAAAGTGTGTGGTAATAAATGGGATTTAAAGGCTGTAAAAAAAATCTGTGGTAATAAATGGAATTTAATGGCAGTAAAAAAAATATGTGTAGTAATAAATGGAATTCAAAAGCTAAACTGGACAACTAGCAAGACTAGTTGTGCCACTCTTGGATGCTCAGTGCACTGCTAAAAAGACGTTATCTAAGATTAAGGAGCAATCTTTATACAACAATTCGTTTAAGGAAAAAAAATTATTCAGCTAATCTTTTTTTAAAACGTTATACAACAAATATTGAGAAGCCATGCGATATTCAACAACTTGTTTATTCAGAAAATGTGATGTACACAAGCTCGTTCAAGGAGAAATCATGTTCGATAATGCATTAATCATCAAATCGTGTTATACAGAAGCTCGTTGAGGGGAAATCGCTAATCAACAAGGCGTTATACAACAAATACGGAGGAGCCAAGGGTTAAACCGCAAGGAGTTAAGGAAAAACATTATCCAGCAATCATTTTAAGAAAAAAAAATGTTAGACGGCAAGGATTGAAGAGCCAAGGGTTAAACAGCAAAGCATTAAGGAAAAATGCTATCCAACAATCGTTTTTAAGAAAAAAAAAACATGTTAGACAGCAAGGATTGAGGTTGTAACAATAAAGAAATCAGAAACTAAACCAGTCATTCTCAAATCTCATCCATTATCAGGGTGATTAGCAACTTATGATCAATGTTTGAATTAAAGGGATTTTGTTTCGTTATTGAGAAAAAATTTAGATTTTATCCTTAAAGAAAAATTTAAGGTAAATCATAATTGTTGAGCAATAAGGGGGAAATAAGAATATGCATACTATAAAACAACATATAGCAAATATCAACGAAACGTTGTATAATCAGAAAAGGAACGAACCATGATAAAACATCATTAATTACAGAGAATAAAGAAGCATTTTCATTGTACACAATAAGGAATTTGTTGGGAAATCACAAACAGTAGTGGTTGAATAAAGAAACCATAATCGCATAGCAATAAAGAAGTATTTTCATTGTACACAAAAAGAATTTGTTGGGCAGAGGATTTATCCTTCACTTATTATCCATGCACAGGAAAGCAAGGCATATGAATCTAACTCTTTAACACCGGAGTGAAATACAGTCGATTCGGCTCCTGGTCGACTTCTCAGGCACGGACTACTAACTTAAAGGGTAAAGGAACGGAATACAAAAACACATTTTCTTTGTATTAAAAACAATAAAACGTAGAGTAAAACAAAATAATGGCCCGAGACCAAAATGTAGTCTTCCTCGGTAATAATACAACGCAATAAAAATCCCAACCAGAACCGGAAACCACAATAAAACGCAGAAATAAAACAAAGCTCCAACTGAAATTTAGTGACCCTTTTTAAATTTCACACCGCTCACTATCGCCCAAATAAAAATTCCTATGCATAACTAAACGAGTCTTTTCTTTTAACATCATCTACGCAAGCGAGCTTTCGACAATAAAGAAATGCATGAACAAAAAATTAAGCAATTATTTAATACAATTTATGCACATGTGTACCGTAGCCAAATGCGAAGAACTAGAAGTGACTTTCCCGCACTCGCGCTCCATCCAACTCTCGCTTGACAACCGATGTGACCTCACCGGTACCTCCCAGCCAACGCTAGGGGTACTCTTCTTCCCCTTGATCCCCCCAAGCCGTAAAGGGGCCACGCACACAATACTAGAGAATGCTAGCACCCAGCTCGCCTCACAAGGTCGAGCTACCACTCGTTACCCGAGCTGGGTATCCCAACTCCCACAAGAGAAATTTCAGTCAAGATGAAATTTCGGCAATGTAACATTACGCAAGCCAGATCTAATCCACACTCCTCATCCGCCATCCTTTTTATAGAGTTTCTTAGTCATTAGTTTCCCAAACCCTCATTAGATTCCTTTTTCATTTATTTAATTAGAAAAAACCTCCCCCGTATACATGTCGCCCGATCCCCTAGTTGCACCAAAAAATCAATTTTATTAATTAATTAATTATTCATATTTCTCTCACCCACCTAAAAGCGTTCCTAAAAACTCTCCTCAGTGTCCCAATATTCCCTTACAATTCTTAAATGACGTACGTCTTACTTAATTGCTAGTTGAGTTCATAAATAGAAAGTCCCAAAGGCTAGATTCCCTAATAAGTTGGACATTACCCTTTTTCTTTAAGTTTCCCCTTTTCTTTAAGTTTTCCTTCTTTTTTTTAATTTCCCCCTTTTTCCTTTTTAACTAAAAATCAATTTAGCAAGTGTAGATAAAAACAACCATTTGCCCCTTTTCAATAAATTTAATCCTCCATTATAATTTTTACTTTAATAATTAAAGTTTGAATTTCTTTACCCCCCTTCTTGTTACATGTTTATTTAGTTTTTCTTCATCCACAAGTTCTACTTAGACCTAGGTTTTAATTTCACTAGGTTGGGCGACAATTTTTAAGGGAACAAATTGTTATGAAACTTTACTTATCACTTGATTCATTTTAAGGCCAACCAGGTCCTAAGGAGGCAAAGTTTTCTAGGCACTAGGTTTATTCACTTACTATTTAAAATCGTGACATTCCCTTCAGGACGCACTACGTGCTCCAAGGGTGCCACTCACCTCTTTCCATTTTAATTGCAGGACATGCCCTTCAAGACGCACTATGTGCTCCAAGGGTGCTAGACACCTCTTTTTGTTTTCTTTGCACGACGGGCCTTTCAAGACGCACTACATACTCCAAGGGTGTCACTCGCCTCTTGACTGAATTTGGTAGAATTCAAACCCCTGGAGTCAATACTCCGTCAGGTGATCTTGTGGGAGACTAAGGGCCTCTAAGGAATAAGAACCCTGCTTTATTGTGCGCCCCTTAGAATCATCGTGAGCGACTGTCACTGTCTTCCCTCACGGCATCACGGGTCTCTCGAACTAGGTAATCGTTAACCTACTGTTTGAGCCATGGCGGGAGTGCTAGTAGGCTGTGGCAGGGCTTCTGCCACACCTCTCCCTCAATGTATTTGGTTTTCATGCGTGACCCCTCTACTCCAAATGTGAGTCTGGTCATCAAGCTATCATCATCCTACATCCATCAACAAATCATGTCAGCAATAATAATTAATCATCATAACATCTAATCATATGTACATATGTCACATCAACAGTATTCAAACCCTAACAGTCCACTCCCTGACTTGATCTAGAGTCCAAGGGGTTTCATCGATGCCTTTGCATCCTCAATGTCTAGAGTCATGAACACTCAGGAGATGTTATAACCCTAATTTGCACCATACATGCTTACCTGGCACCAGGCCATCTCAGATCTCTTCTTTTCCAAAGCACTATTGAACAACTCTTTAAAAAACCTCTTTTATAAAATCCCAGGCGCCCTACTCCATTACTGCACGCATGTATACACTAGCTGACCTAAAAAATCCTGCGTGGACTGACAAAATCATGAAAAAAGGAAAGTTTCTGACGGAACACACAGCTTTGGGTGAGTTAACTGAAACTCTCAGCCATGCATGGCCAAGGGTTCGTCCAAATACCTAGCTTCTTCTAGCCTATAAAAGAAGGGTTAGGGGTCCCATTTGGAGGAGGAGAATAAGAGTAAAGAAACTCTGCCCAATTGCACATTCCCATTGTCCCAACCCTTTAGCCATCCTTGTGCAAGAAGAGATACAAAGAAAAGAAGTTGGAGGACATTTGAAGAGGAGCCCAGGATCAGGATTCGCAGAGCAGTGGTCAGTCTCGACATTGTAAGTTGATTCATTAAAGTTAATAATAAAGAAATGTTTTTCCCGTCCCACTATATGAGTTCTTCATAGTTCAGTAAATATATGTTTGAATCTCTAACCCATTAGTCTGTAGGTAAAATGCATGTGTAGTTTGTTGTTTGTTTTGTACGCAGGTCAATCTTGAGAGGATAGCTGCCAACAAGTGATCAAGTGTGAAGAAGGATCGACATCGAACATCCGGAACAAGGTATGTTGGTCTAACCATGTATTTGCTGAAAAGAAATGGGGAGTAGGTCTGGGGACGAAGGTAGAAAGGAGGTTTCTTTTGGTCATATCTGCATGCATAATATAACCCTATTTGCTAGTCCGTAGAGTGATTTCCCACCGCAATAGAATTGGAAACCATACTGGGGAAGTCTCTAGGGTTCCTGGGAGTATTTTTGGGTAGTTTTAAAAGACTAGTTTTCTTGCCTATTTTTTGAAGTTTCTGCAAAGTATGAGCTATCAGAGAGTCTGGTTTTCCATACCAGCTATCTCTGTTATTTGCTTGACTGTGTTTTTTCGAGACCCGCAGAGGTACACGCGGCCTGCATAAGGTCTGCACACGTGTACTTGTGCCCTACTCTCTTACAGCCCGCGTGTAAACGCTAGCTGAAGAAGTAGCAGTAGTGTGTAGATTCCAGAAAATTTTTGGGGCAGTCATCCTCTTCCCTGTCAGAATCAGTCATTATCAGGGGTTTTCTGGAATTCTTTCTAAGTCTTGGTTGTTTGCAGTCTTGTCTCAAATTGGTTTGTTTTACGATTTCTTTTCCTTACATTGTTTTCTTTTTCTGTTAAAGAGAGTGTCTAAGCCTTCAAGAGATCATGGTTCTCAATATCAGTGGTCTCTTCCTGGTTTGGATTGTCTGTTTTTAGTTGTTTCAGAGTTTTAGAGATACATGTGGCCTGTATAAGGCCAGCACGCGTGTACACGCCCTCTAGCTCTACACAGCTCGCGTGCACACGCTTGTTGTTGGATTCTCAGTAGTGTGCTTGTGCAGGATAGTTTTTGTTGAGGGTAAGTTAGTCATCCTTTCCCTTGACAAGAGTTAGACCTCTCAGGTTTTTAAATCTCTATCCTAGCAGTCAGTAGCTTAGGGTTGATCTTAGCCTTAGCTTGCTTTTTTCATTTAAAAGTTGTCATTAAAAAATTTTCTTTAGGGTTTTTAGACAAGTGTGAGAGTCATTTTTTAAGTTGCTAGTGTGTGATTTCTTGAAGTGATTCTTTGCGATCTGTGATTAGGCTAGAATTGTTTTTATTGGTTTTTTACTTGTTGGTATTTTTCCTTTTTTGCTTTATTAGCATTTAAATAAAAAAAATAATCTCTTTCATTTTCTTGTTTGGTTGAAAAGTGTGATTTTGCATTAGTAGCCAGGGAAAAATATTTTTTTTTCTTAAGTTCTTGATAGTTTACTTAGATCGTAAGTAGCTCATAGTTGACTGAAATCCTTCTTTAAGTTTGTTGATTCAAAAGATCTTAGAAAAATAAAAATAAAAAAATTGAAAAGTTGTTGAAAATTTGCGTTAAGTGAAATTTTTGTTTCCAGCCTTCTGTTCATTTTTTACTTTCGTCTTTCAAACATCATTAGTTTTACTTTCATACCCCTTGACATAAGACAAGCCATAAAATTAACGCTAAATCTAAAATTTATTAGACTTTTATGTTTGTAGGGTTAACCAACTAGTTCAGGATTAGGGCCTTGGATTAGGTTGGAGAGGGAACTCTTCAAGGCCATTAAAACCAAACATTGGAGTCTGAGTTAGGGAGTTTCCAAGTCCAGTATCGTAAAATTTATCCAGGACCCCCCTCTAACACAGGGGATAAACATGAGGTCGCGTGCGGAAAGGTAGCGGAGATAACCCCTCCAAAGCTGGACCAATTGTAGTGGAGAACACATATAGAGGGTTTGTTTTGGGATTCTGTCGATTGCATTTGCCACTGGGATTTGTGGGTCTCGAATCTGTTTGAGGTCCTCAGTTGTCTTCCGTACCACTTTCTTTCGATACCCTTAACAGGTTTCGGGCTCGATACCCTGCTCATTGTGGTCTACCCGACTTTTGACTGTACCCGCCCGGTGACTATTCATGCGTTGGCAACCTAGTTGCCTATCTTTTTTAGGGACATACACAGGTGACTGCGGGGGTATACCACAGTACCTAGGATAGACATTGGGCCATGCTTTGCAGAGTATACCCGGAGGGTGCTTCCATTTTCAAGTTTCACTTGCACCAGTAAGTTGCTCTAGTGTTGGTTGTTGTAACTGTTCTTCCAGTTAATTTAGTGTTTGTCTGTCTTATCTTATAGGGACCTTTTTAGTGTTTGTTACTTTTGAACAGTTAGACTACCCTAGAGTGTCTTTGATCTTCTCACACAGTGGAGGATCACGAGCTCCACTGGTCACGAAGGCTTCTTGGCCTACCGCCAGTTACACTGGAGCCACCCCTGCCACCACTAAGGCGAAAGCTAGACCAACAAGGGTCTTTTGAAGCGACCGGGTCACAAGAAATTGTTCTCGACCAACATCCAGAGGAATCAACCATCTTAGACCTTGGAGCGCAAGATTTTGGTCTGGTTGAAACTTCCACCACTGATCTTTTGGCACCCACCATCGTACCAATTGATCCTTACGAGTGCCAGATAGTGTCGCACGCAGCAATGGAAACAAATGTTGTTACTCCTTCTGGGAATTCTTCAATTCCCACTACGGTTGTCACCATAGGAGAGTTTACACCTCCTAACCTACCATCACCGGTCTGAGCCACCATGGTCTCGACCTCCTCTACATCGCACGGTGGTCCGATCCCGTCTTTGGCGGCGACCACAACCCCTTTCAAACCAAGTGCGACAGGCTCTCCATTCTCATACAAGATGCCTAGTTCAGGTACAAGTCCTGTACTTTCCTACTCCACTTCAAAGACTTCAGGTTTGGGGGCAACGAGCTCTAATGCTCCTCTGCAAGGACACATTGGGGGCACTCCTTCTCCTTTTAATGCTTTCCCTTATGGGGGAGGTCATATACCTCCTTCGTCCCCTTCACTCGGTGGCTCGCATCAGCAAATCGTCGGGCAACCTGCACACCATAGTTTACTTGGAGCGGGGAGTCAAGGACCACCTTCACATAATATGCTGGTAGGTTTGACACTGTTTTCTTTGTTCGGTGTGTTTGGTAACAATTCCTTCTCGTCAGCTACTTTCCGAACTGGGGGCAACCCCGGTTTCGGACAACCTATACCTATGTAGGGTACTATTCCTGCATAGGGGGCACACCCAGGAACTTCTTCCGCAGTAGGGCTTGGAATTCTTGGCAGGGATCAATTCCTTCGTTAGGAATGTCGACCTGGGGTAATTCTTTTAATAATCAATGGAACCCTGAAAAAAGCACTATGCCTATCCCCATGGGACCGACATGGAGCAATCCTTCCCAAAGTCCTTCAAATGTAATGCATGCCCAACCATCTATGTCCTATTTCAGAAACCCGTTGATGATGTCTCCTCACACAAAAAATCCATATGCTGGCCATGGCCATGGTTTCTACCAGAATCTGGGCCAGCAGCCGAACTTTTCCTGGCAACCTGGTGCCAGTCAAACTCTAGGCCCCTTTTTCCCGGGTTATCACCAACAACCCAAACTACCCTTCCTGGAAACCTTGCATTTGCTAGACTTGACAAGGTTGTTGAATGACCCTATCTGTCATGATCCGCGTTGGCCTCCTATGTCGACGAAGTTGCCTTCAGACATCCCAAAGTTCGAAGCCAATCCTAACGAAGATCCAGGAGATCATGTGACTACCTTCCATTTTTTGTGCTCATCTAACTCGTTGAAAGATGACTCCATACAGTTGCGATTGTTTCAATGTACTCTTACTAGGAGTGTCGCGAAATGGTACATTGAGCTCGATCGCTCAAGATACTCTTCCTTCGGTGAACTAGCAATGGCTTTCCTAAACCATTTCCAGTTGCCTGTGAGATACGACGCTGGCACCGAATTGCTAGCGAATTTCTCACAAACTAAAGTGGACCATATCTCTGATCACATTCGAGAATGGAGACGCAAAAATAGTTTAATTAAGGTACCAGTCCCACCAGCATTCCTGCTCGAGTGGTTTCTTAAGTCTTTGGTCCCACAGTTGTCCAAAGACATTGCAACGTCGGGAGTATTTTCTGAAGAAGACGCCATCATGAGAGCTCAACAACTTGAGCTAATCTATTCTCAGTCCAGTTTATTATACGAGATCTTACCAGATGCACCACGCTCAATACTTGATAAAACCAGACAGAGAGTTGGACCACATGCCAATGATATTGTCGGTTCAGCACAAACAAAGCCCGCTGAGCAACTAACAACTCAGTTGTAACAATTGTCTATACAACACACAGTGGCCAGCCAAACTACTGCTTTGGCTGCTCCCCCTACCAAAACGTCGGATGTACACACATTGAAATCGACTAATCCAAAGGCCACCCAGCAGCCTGAAGGAAAGAAAAAACAATGAAAGAAGGGTAAGGGGGATAAAAAACCTACCGATACTGCTGGTGGGGACAACACTGAGAAATGAAAGGCGAGGTATCCATGCAACTTATGTGCGGAAGACCACCTGACCCATTTATGTCATCGGCTTGCAGAAGCCCAAAATTTTGTGACGCAGCAACAGCCTACTATGTTAACCAATCCATTTCAACATGGGAAAAATCTAACCCAAGCCTCTGCAAGCACGGAAGGGGGCAGCCAAGGACCCTCTCCATCTTCGAACAACCCCACACCCGCGAATGTATATATGGTGAAGGGTGATGCTTTTATATCGACTAGAGTGCATGACTATAGTAAACCAAGCACTTTTGAGAAGGGAAAAGAAGTCAAAATCCCATCTCTTCCTCTACAGATTGAGAAAACGTTGGGCAAAAAAATGACACACATCCCTAAAGGAGCATTCAAAAAAGCTTCTCACAACCCAAATGCAAGGGCCGCCCAAAACTATTCTGTGGTGGAAGATTTATCACAAACCCCTTGTGCGATGTCCGCTTTGGAGGTCCTCCAAAGTTTCCCTTCCTAGAGGAAAGCCTTGTTAATCACTTTAGGATCTACCGAGACTTGTAATCCAGGTACAATCATGCTGGATACAACTGACCTAAAACCTCGCCTGCCTTACCACGTAGCATTTCAGATAGTAGTGGCTTATCCCATGAAAAATTTTACTCGGAATATCTTCCGCACAATGGTCAATGAGGGAGCCTCAACATGTGTTATGTCATTGGCATGTTGGAAGGCCATTGGCCAACCTATTTTGTCTCTGTCACCTACTCTCCTCACTGCTTTCGACAGTCATTCATTCCGACCACATGGTATCATTCCCTCTTTCCCCATGCAGTTAGGAGGGAAGACCGTGTGTGTCAAGGTAGAGGTAGTCGATGCACCCTTCAACTATAACCTCTTGTTAGGAAGGAGTTGGACTTATGCCATGCAAGTTGTGGTTGCTATAGTTTTCCAGGTCTTGTTGTTTCCACACGAGGGCCAGATAGTGACCATCGATCAATTGTCTTTCTCCAGACCTGACCCTTCATTGGGGGCATCCACGGTCTCGATGATTGATAATCCTCAACCAGGTGTAGTCAACGTAGGAGTTGGTTTGTGCCCATCTTTGATGGGTACCTTCAATTACCCGCCCCCTCAAGTGTTGGTTGTGGAGCCTGATTATCTTCCTGATTCAGAGGTCCTTGCTTTCAGCCGTGTTTATACCCCATGAAGTATTTACACCCCAAAAGTATGTACACTCTTCCACGCGGGGGAGTGCATAGGGGGGGTTACCCCTCTGCGGGGTCCGGGGGGTCCATCCCCCCGGCTAGGGGGTCTGGGGGCAAGAGGGCCCC